>CAEGAE010059812.1:0-113366 GCA_903067095.1 Girardinus metallicus
TATATATACATACAATGAATCATAAAATTAAAGTACCAAAGGAGTAGTTGATGCTATGCTTATTTGATCTACCATTTTTCAAATTATCTTTGAATTTTGACAGACAAAACTAAGTTAACTATACTTTCAACAATATATAATTGCATATTAATCATAAGATAAATAAAAATATGAAGTTAACAAATAAACCATGATCATCAGTTGGCTTTGCAGGATTTAATTACTTTTTTCTCTTCAATTAAATTTTTCATTTTTACAGGCTTTTACATGTCTTTAATCAACTGAAACATGCCTTTTTTCACATTAGTTCCCATTTTTGCTTTCACACACATACAGTTTCCTTTTAGGTCATATTTATTCTGTCCAATCTGAATCAACATTTAGACACAGCTTGGAGCCTTAAACATCATTTTTAGCAAGATAAAGGTATCTCAGTGCTAAAAACCTAAGCATATTCACATTGACTACACAGCATGCATTTATGATGTCTTTGATTCTACATACTGTAGCTCTGCAATAGACTGTGGGATATTCTTATTATATAATATAAAGAAGATTTCCAACACAAAGGTGTTATCAGAAGATAAATGAAAGAGTACATGAACATTTTCTGTAGCATTTTTCAGTTTTGTGCTGAATGTCAGACTGCCAAATATTATTTTGTTTTATTTAAATCATAGTTTATTTCATCAAACTATCTCTTTAGCTTTATTAAAATTCACTTTTGTGTCCATAATTTGGATTCAAGATTTTAAAATTAATGTATTTACAAAAAGGTATCTTACTAACAACATGCCAGACAAAAAAAAAAAAAAAAAGTCTCATGATGAGCAAAGCCAATGAGCGCCAGTGTTTGTTTTTTCATTTAATTGTTGACTTTACCCTCAGGGAGCCACGGACTCAGAGAAGCGAGTTCTCTGTCTGTCGGCTGAAAATGAGAGCCTGAAGCAGAGCCTGAGCGTCACACAAGGCCTCCTGCAGCAGCTGTCGGCCATCCCGTCTCAGTCCAACACCATGCTCATCAAGGTGAGAGGCTGGAGTTCAGCTCCGAGCTCTCGTGTGTGCCGCTCAACCCGCCGTTAACACGCCCACGTGCTTCGTTTTACACCACAGGAGAACGAGAACCTACGTGGCCGAGTTCAGCAGCTGGAGACGTCCCTGCAGCAGCGGGCTGAGCAGCTCTCACAGCTGGAGAGGAAGAGCGAACACAGGGAGTGGAGAAGAGGAGAGGAGCTGAGAAAACGGGAAGACAGAGTGAGGGAGCTGGAGCTGGAGCTGAATAAGGAAAGAGGAAAGGAGCCAGTTGTGAAGGTGAACCATCTCAATGGGCTTGTGATGGATTCCAGAGGGACTCGGGTATATTTATATGATCCTGAAAAGATGCAAATCTTCTCTGCAGTACGTCACGCAGACAGTGGAGGTGGAATCGCCGGCCACAGTGAAGCAGCTGACCAAAGCCAGACAGAGGAATGAGGTGCTGTCTGAAAGGCTGTCCAGTCAGAATGAGAGGTGCAAACAGCTGGAGGAACAGATCAGGAAATCTGATGAATATAGCTGCAACCTGCAGCACAAGGTAAGCGCTAAAGGTTTCAACTTTCTGGAGGATTTTACTTTGAATCCCTCGGTTTGTTGGAGAACATGGATGACCATAAAGTTTCACGGAGGTTTTTTAATGCGGGGACAGCTCATAAAACAATGTCAGCATTATGCATTAAACATTGTAGGAGGCTCCAAAATACTTGAGACGAGGTCCACTCTTACATCACAGCCCAATTTCCAATTATGCACTACTTTGTATGCGCCCATCACATAAAATTCAAGTTCATTGTATTAATTTGGTAAAAATGCCAAGTAGTTTTACAAGGTCCTGCACATTGTGAACATCACTCGTTATTTAGCTTTTCTCTACGTTACTGCCAGCTATACGCCATTAAAACTGTTAACGTTTAGAAATAATTTAAAGTCAATGTGATGAACCGCTGAGCCGACGATAGAAAATACAATAAAAGTTCTTCCCTCTTGTCGTTCTATAACAATACAGTGTAGAGTTAAGTCACTGTAAATGTAAAGCTAACAGGCTGATAAACTGTTGTGACAAAAATATTTACAGATTGCAGCGTACGAACGAGAAATTAGTCACCTGCGAGAGGAACTGCTGAAGGAGATCGGCCACTTGGAGGAGAGGAAGGAGGAGGCCGTGAAGGCTGCTGCCAGCTGCTCCGCTGAGCACTTTCAGAACCTGCAGGACCAATTCTTCAGTCAGTCGCTTCTGCTTCTGCTCACAAGACGTTCTGCTTAATCAAAGAATATTTCTTCACACCTTACTTTCTCTCTCAGCTTTGCAGAAGCGTCTAACAGCTCTCCCTCCAACCTTGCGCTCCATGAAGACAGACTATGCCAGTCTGAGGAGTCAGGTTCGGAACTTCTCAGAGTTTTACGGTGCAGCTATCAGTGAAGCCAAAAAGCAGGTAATTCAGAGCTGAACTCCTGCATTTGGTGGAAGGAAACATCAGATTTCTGAGATTCCACGCTGTGTTTTCTCTTTGGTAGATCTCAGCAGCTATCAGTGAGATGTCTGAAGCCAACAAGGACCTTCTGGAGAAATACAGGAAGGAAGTGGCCCTGCGTAGGAAGCTCCATGAGCAGCTGGTGGAGCTGAAAGGTGAGGAAGAGTCACGTTTGCTCCAGTAAATACGGTAAAATTGTTCACTCACTGAGCCTTCTCTTTGTTTCAGGCAACATCCGTGTGCTGTGCCGGGTCAAGCCTGTGCTGAAGGAGGACCAGCATGAGGAAGGTCAATCTGTTGTCGTGACGACGGACCCCAACAACGAGTCCTCCCTCACCGTGTTGAATAAGGGCAAAGGTCGCAGCTTTGAGTTAGACAAGGTCTTCCAGCCACATGCCACACAGGAAGAGGTAGTGGAAAACACAAAGACTTGAACTCACAATACTGTGACCCCTCTGACCCCACACCTCACTCTTGGTTTGGTTTGAACAGGTCTTTCAGGAGATTGAACCTCTTGTGACGTCCTGCATTGATGGCTACCATGTCTGCATATTTGCATATGGGCAGACAGGCTCTGGAAAAACCTACACCATGGAGGTAAACACTAGTTTTATAGCATGGCTGCAACTATGCACTGACAAAGGTCATTTGTTGATATTAAAAAAAAACTCATAATAATGGCACATTTTTTAATTAGATGCATGTATTGCAATTTATTACTAAATTTGTTTGTGTTTTAAAGAAAATATTATTCTTGTGTTCCGTGCCGACAGCATAAGCAAACAGAATGGTTGGTCTGGTTGCTTTTACAATGTAAAAGCAGATTTATGAGATGACATATTATTGATAATAGTTAATATTTAAGCAAATGATAAATATTTTGAATATATTAACCTACACTATTTTCCCAAAAGTAATTGCTCATCTGTCTTCAAACATATGAATTAGACTGGCACATTAGCCATAGTTTATTAAAACGAGAAAACTTTCCGGTTTTCACAAGAGTAAAAAAAAAAACTCGACTAGATTTATATCTCAATAAAACCAAAGTAATAATGTTGTTACAGTAAAACAGAAATCGTTGTTGGGATTTTTAATGTCGACCAGAAGAAACAGGGTGAGAAGGAGAACAATAGCGAGCTCCTTTATACATTTTCATCAAGCCGTAATGTATTTTTTATATCTCATTTAAACAACAAACTTTCTCATTATAATTAGATAAAAAAGTCATTATAACGAGAAAGTTTCTTTTTTTTCAACAAGTCTTGCATCTCGTTATGAGATAGTGCTCCTGAATTCATTTCTAAGCTTTGTCAATTAATCACTTCTGTAATTATATAATCATGATTTTATAAAAAAAAAATGTTAGGAAAAGGCTCTGCAAAAAATAAATATATATTTAAATAAATATTTAATCATTATTATTTCTTTTTAAATAATTTTTAAAAATCTAAATGACTAAATAAAAAAATATATCTTATTTGTGAAACCACAACACAATATTGTTTTTTTCTGTTTGGTTTTAGTTTTGTGTCCTAGTTCTGAGAGAGGTCTGCAGTGCAGATTCACTCTTACCAACAGAATAGCTGAGTTTATGAATGAATAACAATACCCAAGTTGTTCTTTTCCTGCTCAATATTTTAAGGCAAAACTTTAATTTAGCACTCTTCCCTTCTGTAGAATCAACTGCCTCTTCATAAGTTTCTCATGACTGAAGTTTCAGACGCCATCGCCATAAAGCCACTTTTAATCATAAAGAAATCAAAAATGGCGGTAAAAATGCTGGCTGTGTTACTGTCAAGATCCAACAACATAATATGGCCACTTTCTGTTATCCAGGGCAGTGTGGAAAACCCAGGGATCAACCAGCGAGCTCTGAAACATCTCTTCAGTGAGATCGAAGAGAGAAAGGACATGTGGTCCTACACAGTCACAGTCAGCTCTGTGGAGATTTACAATGAGGTGCTGAGGTACAGGTGCTGCTTTTTGACTGGAGGTGACATGCTGTAACATATATTGTGACAAAAGGAGGATAAGTACAGTTTGTCTTTCAGAGACCTGTTGAGTAAGGATGGAGAGAAGTTGGACATAAAGATCAACCCAGATGGAACCGGACAGTTGCACGTTCCAGGCCTCAGGGTTATAGAAGTTAGGAACTTTCAGCACATTAAGAAGGTGGGACGACCTCCTACCATTTTAGTCACCATTCATGAACACATTACTGACGCTTAAGGGTATTTTTTTATTATTGTTTGTTTTTAAAGATTTTAGCCACAGCTCGTAGGAATAGGATCACTTTTGGCACTCAGATGAACCAGCACAGCTCACGCTCCCACGCTCTGCTGTGCATCACCGTCCAGGGTACTGACCTTGCCTCTGGCTCCAAAACCACCGGTCAGTCACGCATTTTTCTCCTTCTCAGCACAAATTGTCAGGGGTTTTGTTTTTCAAAGACAAATCAGTTCTGTGAATTCACTCTTCGTTGCTCAGGTAAGATGAACCTGGTGGACCTGGCCGGCTCCGAGCGGGTCTGGAAGTCTGGAGCCGAAGGGGAGCGGCTGAAGGAGGCCCAGAACATCAACCGCTCCCTGCTGGCGCTCGGGGACGTCATTCAGGCTCTTCGGGGTCGGCACACCCACATCCCCTTCAGGAACTCTCGCCTTACCTACTTATTACAGGACTCCCTGGGCAAAGGCAGCAAGACCGTCATGGTGGTGCAGGTAAGAGAAATCCTTAAGCCCATCGGTCAACCGATTCTTACAGCGTTACTAACTGAGTTAAATCATCCCACCGAAGGTGTCTGCGCTGGACAGCAACGTGGGCGAGACGTTATGCTCTCTGAAGTTTGCTCAGAGGGTTTGTAAAGTGGAGCTGGGTCCTGCAGCCAGGAAGATCGAATCTGGCGGAGGCCAGTGTGACTGACGGCCTTGAATCCACCAGAGTCCTACAGTATTAAAGCGCCTGGCAAAAGTATTCACACTCCTTGAATTTTTCCTCATTATGTAATGTTATAGAATTTACTGTATTTTAATGGGGTTTTATTTGATAAGATCGGCATAGGGTTGTGCATAATTGTGAAGTGCGTCTGTAAAATATGCCCATTTTACAACTGTGAGGCATGCATGTATACTTTAGCCTCCTAAAGAAAATACTTGACAGAACTAGTTTTGCTTTAAGTACACCAGCGAGGCTTTGGGATATGTCTAAAGACGATTCTTCCTTGCAAAATATCTCAGGCTCAATCTTTGCTTCTCTGAGCATCAATTTTCAAGTTTTGCCACAGATTTTTAGTTGGATTCTCATCTTGGGCCTGTGCATTGACTAGGCCATTTTAGCACAATTATGTTTTAGTCTGTACATAGCATTGTGTTTACTGTATAGTTAATGCTGTCTTTGCCCGATCTATTAGTTTTGGTGAACAGCAATGTCTTGAAAGTTCTTTATGTATTTATAACCTAGTCGTGCTTTAATCATCTCCTCAAACTCATCCCTTGAGATCTCTTATTGCTTACACTGCATACACTGTAAACTGAGATTAAATTACACTGGCAGTCTGTATTTAATAATTATGTGATGTCTGAAGGAAATTGGTAACGTTAGATGTTAGAGTACGAGACTAAAGTAGTTGAAGACAAATGCATGACGTATTTAAAACATATTGAAACACGAATCTTAATTTTCTACTCCTTCAAAATGATGCACTACCTTGCGTTTGTCTGTCACATAAAACCCCGATAAACAATGAACATTTTTGCAGTTCCTATGTGAAAAACTTATAAGGAGTAAGAATACTTTGCAGGCACTCTCACCTTTATCCCACCAGCTACTTTCAACACTAAAGTATCAACAGGATCAGCTGCAAACCTGATTAAGGGCTAAATCTGTGGAGGTCTGCAGTTTGAGGTCAAGTTTTGTTCCTCTCCGCCATATTCAGTAAAAACCCTTTATCATTAGTTGACCTGCATGCAGTCAGGAATATTTATTCTGCTTCTCTCCCTCGGCTGAAAAACCTGATGCTTCCTTGAAATGCTGTTTATTTTTATTGTATAGGAGAATCTGGGATTAATCACAACCTCGGTGATCGTCGCACTGTTTAAAGCTGTGTCATGGTACACCCTGATTCAGTCATAATATCAGCACTTTAGTTTGTGCACCCTTTGCCACCCATCTTGTTGTATATGTCTGTAGACTGTGTAATTGCTGATGTAACATATTTTGAAGCTGTAGTGTGTAGGAACAGCTAAATTATGAGCTACAGGTACATTTAAGACCCATGTTTATGTCGTTTCTGTGAAAAATCCAAAAAGCAGTGACTGAAAGCTTAGATTCGCCTTGTTCATTTGCCTTTACAGATGCGAACAGTGGTTGTTTTGAGGGGAGCTAGTGGCCTTGTCTGAAACGAACTGTGCAATAACTCCTGATGCAGGCGGAGTGGGCCTAGAGGTAGAAGATGCACTTTATTGTGAAAGAGCAGCATTTCAGTTCAGCTTGCAATGGAGGTCACTGGTGAATGTTTCACAAAATACTAAAAGCTTATTTATTGTTCGTATGTGTTCATCAGTTTTTATCCACTGAATCAAAATGTGCTTTTGATTCTAATGTAGCGAAACATCATGTAGCAGTTCCTATCAGGAGGTATTTCAGTGGTAGAGAGTGAATCTTCAGGTAATTTTCTGAATAAATGTGTACAGTAATTCAAATGTGTCTCAGTGTGTTCAGAAATGAGTGATTAGTAAAAATGTAGCAAAACTCAAAAAATATTTACATTTTGCCATTTTTTTCATTATAGTTGTGTCTTAAGTTTTTTGTATCAACATTCTTATTTTATTGTACATTTACTTTTAAACCAGGGAATGTTAAAATTCTTGGTTTTTCTCCATTTTTTTTACATTTTTTTAATGTATAAACAATATTTTAAAATGTTAGACATTTTTCGTCAGGTATTAAATACGGAAACTGGAAAAACTGAAAAGATGAATGGATGGATAGACGGACGTATGATCAAGTTCAATTATTTACTGGCTGGATGGACACAGATAGATGAATGAAGAAATAGAAACAGATGGACAGAGCAACAGACGAATGAATGGAAAAGAAAGTTGAAAGGAAGAATGGATGGCAGAAGATGAATGAATAAATAAATGAATAGGCAGATTAATGAAATAATAGATTAATGAAAGAATGGACAGATGGATGGATACTTGGATAATTAAACTTTTCTATGTAAATATTTAATTAAACAGCATAAAACTGGTCAGGTTGGAATGAATGAGTGTGAGTCAGATCTCTAACACAATTGAAGACAGAGAATGAATGAAGCCTAAAAATAACATTTTCCTTTCTGCTCTTCTTCCTTCTTATTAATTTAGACTTTGGAAAAAGTACGAACTCGAGTCTTTGCTTACAAACTGATGTTTTAATCCAAATATCTTCTATACTAGCTTTATTTATTTAACAAGGAAATTCAGACATTTAAAAAAAACAGCCATTTTATTTTAAATGTTTAAAAAAATATATATAAAATACACCTTCAGAAACCACATAGGAAACACAAGACTCATAGGAAGGTGAGGAAAAAAATAACCCTCTCCTCTGCAGGATGAAACCAATATGTTCAGCTCACATTTGAAAGCACAGTGAACTGAGGCCGTTCCCGTTTCTGTTTGTTTCCCCGTTACATCACGTATTCAGTCCGAGTCTCCCTCCTCCACTCCTACAGCTCCCACCGCTGCAGCCAGCTCCTCCTCACTGCCTCGCAGCCGATCCCCTGGACAGAAACACACAAACAATCCCTCACAGTCAGTCTGATCCACCTGTATATTCATTCGTCAACACAAGAACATCAGACCACATGTCCAATTAAACCCAGTGTAATTATGCTTTTTTTATGTGAGATGATGAGCAGAATTTCATCATTCAGGGTGTCTGTTTGAATTTAAAGCTACAAAATATTTATTTACATCAACAGTATCTCAGCTATTGTGGCACATGCTAACTCAAAACGTGCCCTCTTGAAGCGTTTTAAGTATAAGCGAGAGGTGTTGTATTTAAAATACTGAAAAATTAAAAATCGGTATCATTTTTCCCCTCTCAGAATACATCTATTTTTGGACTGCTGCTCACCTATCAGCGGCGGAATCAGACGTCTGAGGTTATCAGAGTCCTTCAAGCCCCCATAACGTCTGGGAGTCACAGAGCAATTAGCCTAATAATTCACAGTCCTCCCAAACATGGTTATCTTTGGAACATCCTGCGATAAAGAGCGCAAACAAAGTGGTTGATACTAACGGATGAGCTCGGCGATGGCTCTCTGCGTTCGCCTTTCCAGCTTTTCCAGTTTCTTTGCCACATCACGCTTCAGATCCCTGATGATTAAAAAATGGAAAGCACATGGGGTTCTTGATAAACTCTTCAAATATACAGTTTCTTTTCCATTTTATCTTCTAAATTTGACCACAAATGACAATTGTAGGCAATAATATTCTGATACCTCTAAATAAATTAGTTCAAAACTTTGAAATGGGGCTTACCAGTCTGGTTTTCTTGGCGCAAGATTGGCCAAATCCTAAAGGCAGAAATAAGGTAAATTAGACAACTTAAAATGCTTTATTGATGTAAAATAGAGCTAAAAGAAAGGACGTACTCACCACTTCTTCAATTATGGGCTCAGGATTTGCTGCCTCCAACTGATCTTTTACTTTATCTTCCACTGTAACCAAAGAACATGATCAGTTTCAGCACAACTCATTTCTGCAGCTTGTTTTCAATCCAAAAGTCTCACCTGAAGCTGGTTTGGCTTTAGGTACCTGCCTCTCCTTCAGCTCTTCATCTTCCGGAGTGTAATTCCTCAGTTTCAGCTCTCTGAAAACACACACACACACACAAAAAAAACTTTAGCGAACATATTTACAAATGTGACGACCCAGCAGGTGGCAGTGTAGGCAAATTAAAGAACATAAAGGACCATCTGAAATCCCCGCACAGCTGCACATCTAATGTCTTAAAAAAAAAAAAAAAGGGGGCGGTAAGAGTATAATGTCCCCATTTATACCGGCAAGCTTTTCTGATTAACATGTCCCACCTGCTCCTGGGCACAGAGGGGAGAAAACAGCTGAGGAATTCTTCCCTTGATGCAGAACGACCGCGTCTTTCACCACGGCTCCACACAGAGGGATTCTTGGCGAGCTTAGCCGACGTCTCTGGCGGATCACACCGAGGGGTCCAAAGGCGGAGGTTAACAAGCACGGCACAACACACTTATCAGCTGCTCAGAGCTTAGCGTGGATGAAGCTTGACACGCTGCCTCTTCATAGATTCATCACACTCGTTCTGCCGGACGGCCCCAATGCCTTGTATGGGTACGGGTGAAAAAGGTAGCCGGGATCCTGCTGCTCCCGGCTGACAGGAGACCCTGTGTTTATGCCAACGTGTGTTGGCATAAACACAGATCAGATGCTTACGAGGCTGGTTCAGTGGTAGAAAATATAAACTTTACTTTTATTGTTAAAACAACCAAAATAGGACTGAGTAAAGCACTGTCACTTGAATAATGATAAAAAATAAACATGATCAAACGCTTCCCTTGCATTAAGTAGACTAGGTGTAACCCAGCTTTCTTTATACCAAGGTTATCTCACGTCTCTCTGCAACTGACCAGGGATCAGCTAGGCACATGTATTCAGTTACGGCTTCAACACCTTTTCTGTCATACTGCTTTTAATGATAGATCAAAATAAAAGAAAGTTTTCTGCAACTTTATGACACAGAGCAGGACAGTGCTCCCCTCCCGTCCCCTCCCACACCTGTTGCTGCCAAAGTTGACTGGAGTTTAAGTCGTTGTTTAAATACCGTCCCCTAAAACTCTACAACTGTGTGTGGAAACAAAAATGAAAATGATAGATTGGATACAATTTTATAATCCGATCCCGACGGATGGAGGGATAACCAGAGGACTGGGAAGACTGGTTTTTAATATTCATCCAGCTGTGGTGTCTGGCTATCCAAAAAGGGGCATGGAGGTAGCTGGTCAGAGAATGGAAACCTAACATTTACCCAGCAACACTCTTCAGCTGGTTCTGGGAGATCTTGAGAAACAGCAAACCAGGACGAACACAAACTTATTCCAGTGAGTTCTGGGCCGAGCCTGGGGTCTCCTTCTGGTGGGTCATGCCTGGAAAATCTCCACAGGGTTGGGTCCAGGAAGTATCCCGACAGAAGCAATGCTGCTGATGTTGTTCCAGACGAGCAGCAGCTCTACTCTACTAACATATTATTTATTGTTGTTAACATAACATACAGTATTTATCATTTTGGTTTTTATTCATAGAATTCAGCAAAAATATAGATTCAAGTTCACTAGTAGTTGTAAGTAAATATGCTTATTCGTACTACTACTATTTTTGTCATTCTCATATTTAAAGAGAAACACAGGACTCTTAGCTTGCTAGCTATGGTTGCTGGTGGCAGCTTAGTTTCCACAAAAGTGTTTATGCTGTTTCTTGTGGTGTAGGAAAAACCGTAGTAGATCACATTCAGCCAGCTGACTGACTGTGTGCAGTCAGCTGGCTGAACAGGTATGGTTGGGATTACGTTACTCCATGCTCCAAACAACAGCAGAAAACTCGGGTTCCTTTCTCTGGTATTTCATTAAAAGAAAATGAAGCCATAGAAACATCATGATAGAAAATATTTTTGCAGTTTTTAAACGTTTTTAAAACCTCAATATATCTGGTGAAACGGTAAATGGACTGAACTTGTATAGCGCTTTTCCAATCATTTTGACCACTCAAAGCGCTTCATACTAGAGTCACATTCACTCACGCATACTCACAAACGCTCACACTTATACACCAGTATGCAGATCGGTAGGCAGTTTGGGGTTAAGTGCCTTGCCCGGGGGCACATTGACATGTGGCAGGAGGAAGCTGGAATCCAGCCTGCAACTTCCTGATCACTGACCAAATTTCATTCTCATCTCTGTGGAGAGGAGCTTAGATAATTCCAACAATTTCAATAGGTAAATGCAAATTCTTGCATTTATTTTGATGAACCTGCAAATGGAAACCTGGACCTTTTAGTGTGCCGCTGAAGGTCAGAAGGTCGTCAACATTGTTAAGAACCACCTTGTCGTGTCCATTAATATTTAAGCTGAATTTTACACCATCTCCCTCACTATTAAGTCCTTTTTTCCTCCCACATCTGAAAATAAACACGTAGCAAGAGATCCAGAGAAAAATTATGTTTCAACTGCCTCCATAAGCAGAACAAAGAACAGGACGGACAATAGGTGTGTAAATCTTCTGCTCTCAAAGCTTTTTTTTTTTTTTTTTTTTTTTTTTTGTCATTAGCCGTCACTAAGTTCAAATGCTTCTAAACGCTGAGGGGTGTGTTTACACATTTCCACCTCAAGCAGACAGTGGCATCAAAGTGAAACTGTGATAAATTCAGAGCATGAGCTGAGAGGGGCTCTCTCTAAATGTTTAGAGAAAACTCTTGCTCAGGAGGAAGGGCAGCAGGAGTGCTCAGCTGTTTACAATAATATCAGGCCAGCATATACTCAGCTACTTTACTTTAACACACAACACGGCAAGCATGAACATGAAACAGAAAGATTTCAAAGGCATTCAAAGTTCTTTGAATGTAATTCGTCAACTCGAGGAACTTGGAATCTGCCTGCCCATCTTTCTCAATAAAAAGAACTGAAGTTTTAACCACACCTAACATGATGAAGCAGGAAAAGCTGCAAGGCATAGTTGGTGCATCTTGTGGATTAGACTTGGAACAAAATGTTAGAAAACAAAGAGATAGAAATCTCGAAGGGACAAGAATTTCTTCTTTCCAAACCAACTTGCTTTCGCAACTCGATCTCCTATGAAACTTTAATGCTGATAACAAGATACATTACACACACAGCCTATTGCAGACCAGTGTCAGTGTTTGCAAAACACAGTTCTGAAACCTCAGAATATATTTGACACTCTTTACACCCAAACGCTAAAGATGTTTGCAAGTCCTGAGGCTATTTTCACCCTGGCGGAGAGACCTGTCTTGTTGGACTGGAGGAAAAGCTACGGCACTCCCTCAGGTGCCTTTAGAGCAAAGTCATTAAATATGAACAATGGAAAAAAAAAGGTCCAGTAGGACAGGAAAGTTGGCTGCTCCCTCCTACTAACTGCTAATATGAAGCTGAGCGAGCTGCACAATATTTGAGCTGCTAATGGCACCAGGCTGTGTGTAAGCCCAGTGTAAACATCCAACTCACAACCTGCACACACACAGACATGCAGTGGCGAGGCGATTAAAGCGCAGATAAATGCTCTGATCTTGCACATCAAGTTTAGTTTCAGTTCCGTTTGTGTGTAAACTGTAGAGCAAAGGAGAAGCAAACACTGAAGAAAGAGCAATATGCAAATTAAACAAACAAATCATGAGCATCTCTGCAGAGAAGAGATCCAACCTGTGCTTTTCTTCGGGAGTCTCCTCTAGTGCCGCCTTTTTGCTCTCTGGTTCCTCATCTTCCTGCTCTTGTCCCTACAGATGCATCAGCACAGTAGGACCACTTTAGCAAATAGCATGACAGCAAAAAGGAAAATAAGAATCAATGCATTCAGCCATGAGAAAATAAGAAACTTCCCAATTTTTTTAAAGAACATATGAATCACCCTAATGTAGGTCTGTCACAGGAGACCCACAGACCATCATTTGCATAGACAAACATGATTATGTTTGTAATGTCCTGCGATTTGGGAGTCAAATAACACGTCTACATTTTGAATGTCATTGCTTAAAGTGCTGACTTGTCCAGAAGTTTCTGTGGAAAAAAAAAATTAGATACATCTGGAAATTTGGATGTTTTATGTCTGCGACAGACTGGTGACCTGTCCAGGGTGACCCTGCCTCTCACCAGGAACGTGGCTGGAGATAGACACCAGCACCTCCCGACCCCACTAAGGGAAAGGAAGTAATGAAAACGGATGGATGGATGGATGGATGGATGGATGTTTTATGTACTGGTGGGGAAAAAAAAGCAAACGTATTGCCTGCACAAAATCTATCCACATGTAATCAAGTGAGACAAATTACAAAACTCATTTGCAAAAATTAAAAAGCAAGCCCCCTCCACCTCTCAAATACATTGACCTAAATTTCAAAGTTTGCAAGAAAGGAAATCAAACCCCTCCCAGGCTCTATTTTCATGAAGAGGCTTCCTGTCCACCTGCTAGAACAATTCAGGGCAGTGACTTCTAATTCAAGTGCAGCACGGAAGGACAACAACTGCAGACCGGAGGAATGTCAACAAAACATTTATCAACCATTGCAATATCACAGGATCTTATGAAAAGAGAGGATGAGGAGGGGGAGATGGGTGGCACATTGAATACGGTTTCTGCCAAAATCCCTTTGTAGAACATGTAGACGACCATAGTGGAGCAAAATACTGTATCCGTCAAATGTTTCAAAACACACTGTAACCCCAATGAGGAACTGAAAATCTGAAAATCATCTTTGCTTCGAACAAATCCCACTCAGAAGTGAAGTGGAGAAAATGTTAAGCCCACCCAGTGAAGTGAACCGAGAACAAGTCTCCGTGGTTACTTCTGCTACCGACCATTTACCTCTGGAGGTGGATCTGGATCTAGAAATACAATCAGACCTACTTATCCTGCTTAAAGTTGCAGGTCAGAAAATCAGTAACATCTACCAGTTGTTGCAACTCGTAACTTGGCTGAGAACTGCTAACCTGTTATTCTGAAACCAAACATTAAAGGAACATGTTCTCAAATACATGTTGTGTATGCATTTGTGATTATAAAATAGAATGCATTCTAGAAATGCATATAAATTGTTTATTACTAAAGCCATACTAGATTTGAATATTAGGTTTGTGACTAACTCTTGTCCTTTATTCTTGGAATGACTTATTGTCCTTCTGATTTTCTAACGCAATGTTTTATGTTTTAATTCAAATATGCAAAACAAATGGGAAAGATTATTATAATTATAGTATTGATTATTATTTTCTATGTTTTGTTTTTTTTTCTGGGAAGAGATAGATAAATGCAAATAGTCCAACTCATGTTGTGAGCATAGTGGTAACTGGAAAAGTTTGTATTTAGTGAAGTTGTAATTGAGTTAGTGCGTAAAATGTTTGTGTATGTCACTGGTCCTCGAGGGCCGGCATCCTGCATGTTTTAGTTCTCTCCCTGGTTTAATGCACCTGGATCAAATGATGGATCGTTAGAAGGCCTAGGAAGAACACTGACATGCTGAAATGGTTGTTACTACCACCAGCGAGAGAATTAAAACATGCAGCATGCCGTCCCTAGAGGACCGACTTTGGGCACTCCATGTGAATGTGAATAAAACAACATAAATTGTTTTCCGCTGAGATACAACTTTTGAGTTAAATAAAAAAAGACATTTAGTCCCATAAACCAATGCCAGACTTCAGAAAACATACATAACTTCAACTATTTAAAGCAGTACAATCACATTCCTCTGTAAAAGGGTTCACCACTAATGGAAAAATACAGACATAGTTCTCATTCACTGTGAGCCTCTTGTCAACTTGCTTGTTTTCCATGCCCGTTTAAATGTTTTTCTTCTTTTTAAAAAATTGTTATTCTTCTTTTCTCTAATGCAAGGACTTTAAAGTTGAGGTCAGAAGGCACTATAGGTTTATAGACTTTAGATTAATGTAAATTAATTGTTACATTAATTTATATTTATGTAGGACTGGGTGATGAATTGTTTTTATGAATTGAACACATTTTCTGTTTAAAAAGATATAATTTTTGGAAAATCAGAATTTTTTTTTTTCAGCAATCCATTCTTTGGGTTTGTGTAATTCAGAGTGACATCAGCTCGCCCAGGGCGTTTTACAAGCATGTTTTACAGGTGGTATTTATTTTCGACTCAAAATTCAGGTTTACTTTCAGAAGGGGTCATTGAACTAAAAGCAGATTTAGCTATTTACACAGAGACTACATACATCCAGGTAGCGTCCAATTACAAATATGATGACTTCTACAGGAAACTTCTTGTATTAGATTTTATTTGAGGGTATCGGGTGAAGGGAGATGGGAAAAGCTGCTTGCCTCACTGATTTTTCACAAAAATACAAGGGACTGTCTTGACTAAATCTCTGCAGTCTAGTATTAAATGAACGATGTAATAGGACCTGTCACAAATTTAATGTGATCAAATACGCCGTGTAATTTAATCTACTGGCGTTTAATCTGATCTTTCTCAGGTTTCATCAGATTTTCAATGTTGTGGCCGAAAAACGTTAATATAGGCGCAACATAAAGCAATGTGCTCGGACAAAGCGACCTTCAGTCTAATCATCAAGCATATAGAGGTAAGAACGTAAAACATTTAGCTTAGCTAATCAGCGCTGCAAAAACAGATAACGTATGCCACACAACGACCATTACAAAATCAACTCTGTCTTGATCTCATCTTAATTTGATATCTAAACAACTATACAAACACATACACAATGTATTTGAATAAAATCGGATTTTTAAATTCCTGTCCTCAACTCATTGGCTAACGTTGGCCTGAAGCTATGTTTGCTAACGTTACCTAGCTCAGAAAAATAGGATTTTCTCAACTGTGTTCAAATTCTCAAATATTATTCCAAGCTAGAAGAAGGACTTACGTGAAGTTTTTTATCCCTCAGCGCTTTGAGTCTCTCTTTTCTCTTCAGAGCCTGTTCCTGCAGCGACCCGACGTTTTTCTCCATGTTTATCTCTCCACACGCCGCTCGACTCCCTCTGACATCCATTAACAGACCTGGCAACGGCAGGGCGTGCAATCGCCCGTCGAGCGCTTCAACTTGGATGGTCTGTTGCCTGCTCATGTGATTTTTGTTTTGAAAACAAATGTGCCCCGAATTAACAACGAAACCATTGTAATTTTTGCATCTATGTAAAATAACAAAAGAGGTGTTGTCTTGGAAAAAAAAAAAAAAAAGACACACATGTATTAATGCATTGCTCCATATAATATTTGCATTTGTAATATTTTGCGTAGATGACAAGTTATTTTTCTCAAATTATTTATTATTCAATTATATTTTACAAATGATCTATATATAGAGATGGAAATGATCTATATAAAGAGATGCTTGCATGAGATGACTCATGTAAGCAAATATTACCGCCTCACTGTAACATTTGCTGATGGTCATAGTGTCAGGTCTTGTAGGCCAATGCCGTAGTAATTCAGCTTCCTCAAGCTGCACTGGGTCCGTGTTTCTGGTGACTAACATTAGCGTGTTACAACACAACCCTGACATAGTGAAGTTGAAAAGCCTAGAAAGATAACCTCAGGGAAAAACAAGCTCAAGGTCAGTCAGCAAAAAATAAATAAACTCCAGTTCCAAATGAGATTCACAGTATAACAAAGGATGAATATCAAAATAAAATAATATAGTACATTTTATTTATCTTGGATATGTTCCATGGATCACTACACTAAATGTGTTGCACAAGCAATACAAACAAGCGGTTCACTAAAGCCACAGAAAGATGCTCTAGTCAGAAAAAGAAAACAAACTTATGCAAACTTTTTCTTCTTCTTTTTTTATAAATATAAACCTGAAAGGTGTGGCATGCTTTTTTAACCATCTCCTCTGACTCAATAACATTGTGCAGCTACCTTTTGTTACAATTAAAGTTACAAAGCTTTAATTGTACCACTGTACCAATGCTGAACATTTAGGAAGTGATGTCTTTTCCCATTTTCTTCTCTCTTTGCAGTTACTTGCAAGGAAAATATTTTGTAAACAAGAGAAATATATGGTTTTAGCTAAACTATGGATTGTTGAGAGGGACTTAAAGTGTTAGGCTTCTGCCAATCATTTTGCATGTAGGTGAAAAAGCTCATTCTAGACTCACATGACCTAAAGACCTTCTTCTAAAAGTCTGCTAATGTGTCCCCTATCAGGAGTTGTAGCAAAATTCAAATGGAAATTTGTTTGCCTTCTTTAACGTGTTTTATTTTTTTGTTATTTGTTTTTGTTATTTTTCCACACTAAGCAATTTTGCAGAGTGCAGTAGTAATTCTGCTATTCACAGATTTCATTTATCAGACGGGTATCAGAGTAATGGGGGTTGATTTCAAACACATGACACACTTTTCAGAATTTTAAAATAAAACATTTTCAGAATGTGTCATCTCCTTCTACTTCACTTTGTGTTAGTCTTCCACAGATTTGTTGTGACCTCCTACTATTTATAAAAATAAAATGCACCCTCTCCCCAATTCATGCTTAAAAACCTTATATGTTTTAATTTCAGTATTCATCCTTTAGCAGCACACGACAATTATCTTTTTGTTTCGTCATTTTATTTCTAGATAACTTTATGAATGGCTATTTATTCCCAAAAGCATCTGCTGTGTATTAGAGTCTTGTCTAATACAACATAATAAGCAATAAGGAACCATTACAAGTTGATAAGGGAGTCTGAAGTTCAGCTGTTGGCTGTTTATTGTGCAAAAACACACGTTCCTCAACATGCAAAAAATGTTTCTGATTCTTTCTACTGTGAAGAATTTGCTTTTATATTTCTATTTTCCTTTTTGGAACAGGTAGACTTGTCTTCTGCTGATGTTTGGCAGTGTTTGGTTAAGACCGTGTTTATTTGTGCTTGTGTCTTTAAGAATATCAGTCTACCTGTGAGCATGATCTCCAGTCAACTTCCCAGTGAATTTATGGTCTTGTTAACAGTAGTTGATGATCAGTCGCTGCTTGTCCGCCCTCTGGAAGCAGCTAACCTCAAACGGGAAGCGCTGCCGTTTCTGAGTCCCGAGTGGATGGCATCTCTCGGTTCTTCCGTGGGAGCCCTCTCCAGCAGGATTCATACAGCAACAAGCTCGCTGTAACTGCGGACATACATGGGTGTTTCTCCGGGCGTGGATTTCCACGCATTTTCCTCCCCTGTGCTTGCACAGTGTCGGCAAGTGATCGAATCAGCGACTTGGTGTTTTTTCCGCGTTCTCTGATAACTTTGCGTTTGGACACTGAGAGCTCTTTTCAATATTTATTTTATCATTCGGATTTGTGTACCTCGGACATTTGCAGGAATGGTTGGCAGGAGCGCGCCGCGTCCCCCTGCCTTTAGGAAACAACTTCAGACAGACGCCGCTCGCGTGGTTCTTTGAAAGAAAAAGAGAAATATACACAAGGAGGTGATGAGCAACCACAGAGGCGGCGGAATGGCATCGAAGGAAAGGCTGTACGAGCTGTGGATGTTGTATTACACAAAGGTGAGTGCGAGTGCGGAAGAGCCGACGATGACACCTGTTGTTGTTGCTCCTCTGCCCGAACTTCAGAGTTATTCAGAGCCGATAAACGCATAACAACCAGGGCTATGAGCCCCATGGCTAGTTGTCAGGCTTATATGAGGAAATTGGTTCTTTTTCGCCCGCTCGCCTATAAACAGCGTTTATTTATGTTGTGGCTTTGGCTGCGTTGTGTAAACCAAGCAAGCATCGTGTGTCGTTTTCGTACATTTCCGAGACTTTTCACCTCTAGTCATGAATAAACTGCTACTGAAACACTTAAAGTTAATTAGACCATGTACCTGCGATGCAGGTGTTTCTGGGACTACTTCCTGTTCCTGTTCCTACCTGGCTGCCTGTCTTCCTCACTGAAACATGTTGCAGCAGTATGACAATGTTCTTAAAAATGGGATGCAAGGACTATTTTTAGTGGAATTTTGGTACCAACCAATTACTAGGTAAAATGTAATTAGCTATAATGTAGGCTCAGTACATGATCTAATAATTCAGAGTTGCCAGCTTTAGTTGTAAAACAGGGATAGGTTAGCAGAGTGAAGGGTGATGATAATTCAGTTTCCAGATCATGGCTTTCTGTGTTTTTAGTACTTGGAGATATTTCCCAACAGTCAAAGTTGTACTTTTATTTGTAGAAGCCTTCTTTCTGCCAGTTGTCTGGCACCATGCAGCAACAGGTGGGGAAGGAGCACTGTCTTATACTGTTCTCCATCACTCTAGCACTTCAGCAGCTTTCTGTGTGGAGTTCTATCTATGGAGGTTTCCTCTGGTACTTCATGGATGTTAGGTTAATTTCTCTCTCTAAACTGCCTTCAATTGTTAGTGTCTGCTTGCATACTTGTCCCATTTTGTCCTTGTGTTGACCTGTGATGATGACTGCTAGAGATAGTCACCAGGACATGCCAACACCCCAATCCTGCTCATAATAAGCTAGAATAGAAACTGAATAGATGGTATAACTTGGTACAGGTAATTAGCTCATGACTCATGGGGTTAACAGTTCAGCAGGAACATTTACATCTGAAGTTAGAACTTGATCTTAACCAGTGTTTGAGTAAGAATTGAATGCTTGAGTAGATCTATCCTTCAACCTAATTGGTAGCAATTAAGATCTGTCTCTGTTTCCCCCCCTTTAATGAGATGACTCAACAAACTTGTGAAATCTTGGTCTGTTGTACTCCAATTTTAAGCATGGCAGTAAGAATGACTGGAAAACCTTTACTCCAGTGGTCCTTGCAATAAAAAGTTTGACAGCCTCTGCGTTTGTGGATAAATTAGGCATAGAGCCTGTTTAACTCCACAGTAGATCATCATTTATTACTCTAACCTCATGTTTATACATTTTATACATTTTCTTGAAACCTAGATTCTGAATAATGATTACATTTCTGCTTAGCTTGGCTCTGAATGGGCAGTGACTCATTTATTATTATTTCATGTCTTAGCAATCTGCTTCTTTGCCTGAGGACAGCCCTGCACTCTTTCTTTACAACCTCTCGTCACAGCAGATCTGCGGTTTTGACAATTAATACATTTCATTAAGATTCTTTTTTTCTATGTAGTTTCGTCAGGCCTAATCACAGCCTATGCTCCAAAAGACTTTTGAGAAGATGGCAGTCAAATGTGGAAAATCAAAAGTTAGGCATGTTCCCTCCAATAGTAAACATAGTCTGTTTTTACTCTTTTATTATGATATTTACACAAACATTTAAAACAAAACTGCATTTTATGCTCTGATTTCTTTCATTTAAAACTATTTGCCCTTCAGCGCACAGTTTGATGTTTGTTGCTCAGTTTCAACACCTTCATTGTCAACAATTATCCTTTCTGTAAAAATAAAATGGCACCTCCTACCAGCTGACCAGCAAGGCACAGTAAATCTTGATTCAGGTAACCAGCCCACGCCTATCAGAAGTCATTTAGTGTATGACTTCTTGCACAACATATTATCAAATGAATCATCTTGATCATTTTTGGCTGATCCCGGAGGATTTCTTTTTTTTTTTCTAATCTACTCTTTTATTTCCCCTCTGAGTTTCTGCTGCATGGACAGCTGCAGATGTGCTGAGCTTTCTGGTTGTGCAAGAAACACAACAGCTTGTAATCTGCACTGCTGTCTTAGTCTGTTGCTAGAAAGAATCAGAGTTAAAGCGTGTGTTTGTGGTGTTTGGTGCAGAGGAGTTACCCTGAAACTCCTTTGAGTGAGGGTTTTCTAGCATCTCTCTGTGTGCGAGACCACTTCCTTATTAAGGTGCGTCCTGGCTGTCTGTCACTTTCCTCTCTCCCTGTTATAAATATAAAAAATGGTTAATAATAATCTTTTTAAAACCAAAAATCAACACTTGTTCTCATCAGTGTTGGTTTTTCATCTACTCAGATTGTAGAGGTAAAGGATATAACTCATGTCTGATGCAACCTCTTTATGTGATTCACACAGCATAGAAACACAAGAGGCTGCAGAGAAGCAGCAGAACTGATTCCCCAGCCTCTCCTTCAGAGCCTACCACACCATTGTGTTTAGAGCTTTTGTTATCTGCCTGTTAGGTGAGTTGGCAGAGACAATCATTTTTCAACTGGACACATCCCTTTGCTGACTCACAGGTCTGGTTAGTCACACATCAAGGAGAGATTTGACTGTAGTAAATAAGTTGATCTGCACAGCAAACCCGGGCTTTGTTGAGTCTTTTATTAAAACTGTCGACGAACCCTCAGCAGATTCATGCAGAGTCCCCATGGATGACATGCTTTTATTTGTTTTAGATGCATAATTTCAGCTGTTTGACTCTTCAGGTTTTCTTAAATTTCTGTCTGTAGTAGTTTAGGACTTGAAGGCTCTCAGCCTTCATGTACTTGCAATAAAAAAGCACAACTTGCACAGGCTTGTCATTGAAAAAAGAGCTCAGTTTCCTTCAATTGTGTAAGAAATCACACACCCCGCTAAGGACTTTCTAGATCACCGACTTCTGTGGATTGTTTGAAAGACGCTCTGATGCAGCGAGAGAAATTTTCTATAAAAGTGATCAAACATGCAGGCGCTGAACAACAACTTATCTCTATTGATGGTTTCCTTAATGTCTGTTTCTTTTAAGCCTCCCACTTTCTTTATCATCCCGTGCATCCTTCACATACTTTAGGTCAATAAATAACTCAGGGGCCACTGTAAAGATATGATGTTTACACTCTAAATGTTTCTTGAGTTTTTCCTGGGCTTTGCAGTTAAGTGCTAAACAAACCTATGGTTGTGTTAACAGACTCTCATAGCAGAGCCAGGCTTCAGTTCTTGTTTGTAATCTTGCCAGGTTAAAACCAGCCCTGCTGGCATTGCTTCAGGAGTTTTAATCTCATTTATAATACTAGTTTTTATGCCTTACAGGCAAAGAAAAGGCAGCTCAAATCGTGACAAACCTTCTCAGATTGTGCCGAAAGAAGTGTTAAGGGGTGTGGGCTTCTTAAGTAAGTTGGCTTAATTTAAAGGTATATAGGTGATGATTATGCCTTGCTTTGTGCTGATCTGACATAAAAGTCTTAATAAAATACATCTTTGTTATTGCAATGCAGCAAAATATGAAAGGTTCAGGGAGCATGGATACTTTTGCAAGTCACTGTTGATGATCATTCCACTTCCTCTATAGAGGAAATGAATTATTGTTGCTATTTTTATCAAAGTCCAAGTCAGTTAGGAAAATTATGTATCTATTTTTATATGACCTTTTAAGTCAAGCTATAAACTTCATCCCATTTTACCAAGCTTAGATGACCTTTGCCCTGTTAGTAGTCACAACCGAACAAAACTTAGCTTTATCTGTAGGTCTTTATCTGCTGGTAATTTATTTTTGAGCTGTTATTGGCTGATACATTCATGTTATATTGCACATCCTTAGTTTATCCCAGACAACTCCTTACCAAACAGTCATTCACCTTTAGAGTTTACTTATAAATAAGCTCAAGATGTTTGGGATTTGCACTGAGAAAATGACCCAGAAACAACATCGAAAAAGAGCCCTCCAGATGTCCACAGAATGAAGAACAAATACGCATCTTTCCTAACGATTAGCGGTGCTCCAAAAGATTTCCTGCTCGCAGAAAAGCAATCTGTGATTATTCTGTGATTTCTTACTTGAGGGGACTAATTAAAGCCCTTAAGGGCAAAGCCAGACCACAGCGACAACCCAACTGCCACTCATCGGCACAGCAGTGAAACCATCCCCCTCGAATCACTGAGAGCTGAACAAATGACATTACTTATCTGGCTGTGTTCACCTGATTCTGAATGTAACCTGCAGCAGCAACCATTCCTGCAGCTTTTGATGAAAGTTGTGTGATCGAATCCCTGCTACTCCACCCCCCGACACCCACCATGAGCCACGGCCTCTGTTTACCAACAGAGCCGCCAACCAGGAAAATCAAAGTCCTCTTTGCTTTCACTTGTGCAGGAAGCCAGAGCGAAGCAGAATGCCAAGCAGCACAGAGAAGCACAGCTGCTTGGCCATGTGCAAAGAAAACTCCTAAATAACACAGTTTGCATGGTTAGTTTCGCATGCCTGTTTAGGACTTTGGCTTTAATAGCAGCATTAATAAATATCCCATTAAAATACCTTAATCAAATGCTTCTTGCTCTGAGTAAAGTGCAAGGAAAGAATCGGATACGATGGCAGTAATTTTTCTCATGGGAGGCTAATCAATGAGAACTTTGTAAAGGATTTCTTAATGGGTGTAGCCAGTTTTGTTTTACTTCTCATTAGCAAACCGGTCTCACTTCCTGTCTGGAATCTCAATTCTTTTTCTTCTTCTTTTTTTTAATCAGATTTAAAACTGTACCCGCACATATTCCAAGTGAACTTACAACAAGACGTCCAGGGCAAACTCAGGCCCGAGTAGGAATGTGACATTGACATAAAACTGGAAAGCCAAGCATGCTACATGTGGTCATTTGGGCTTTAGTTGCGCCCCACATAGTTGTAAGACAATATTTTCCAAACCACAAAGCTTAATCAGCTATATCCTATTTTACTCTCTTAAGGGTGAGGCTTCAGTATGAGCAAATCACAAATGCTGTTCCTCAAACTCTGTCATGAGTATCGTTGAGGACTGAATTGTCGCTTCATCCGTTGTCCTTGCCGCTTCCCTTCTCAGATCCCAGATACCTATTTGTCCAGATGCTGGAAAGAAAAATAATGGGCTGTTTAGCAGCTTCCTGTTTTCAGGCAGTGCAAACAGGGAGGAATTACAGTAGCATCCAGCATATTAATATAGATTTATCGTCCCGTCAAGTTTGCGTATTTCCTTTACTAATATATTTACTTTTAGGTTTTATTCAGAAATTAATTATAGAAATTACATTCTTAAATGTGTTTGTAGTTCAAGAATTGATTTTACATTTATTATTATTATATTTTAATGTATTTTATTAATTTGCGTTTCACTGAATATATAAATGTTTGTAATCACATTTAGTTTTATTTATTTATTATTTTGTCAATCAATTTTTTATTTCCTTCATTGTTTAATCATCGGCATTGTTGCTCCTGCTTTATAAAAAATAGTTTTTCATTGTATTTAAAAGTGTGTTGGCATGGTGTCTGGAGGGCATGTGTATATTTATGCTGAAAATGTGTTTTTAATTTAGATGGGGATTTACTTGGATTAGAAGTTTTCTGTTATTAATTTGTAGAGCTCTTTCCATTGATGTTTGTTTGAGAAATAATATATGAATAAAGTTACATGTCACAGATGATTGCAATGCAGCGGGTTGCATTTCTGCCGCTACATAAATTGTTGCATTAGTAACAATATGACACTGGTTTCCGTTGGTTGCTGGATCAGATATAACCTCTGTTTCTACACATTTGGGAATAAAAGAGGTCACTCCACTGAGGTCATGGTCTGCAGTGTTGATAAAAATTATGTTCATCTTTCATAAATTAATTTAGTCGATTGGTTCAACAATATAATGGATTCAGTGTCTAATCCAGTTTTATCAAATTGCTTTCAATACCAAATCCCTGTCCTATACATCATTGAATGCAATATAATTAATGCCAAACATATGCTTGAAAACTCATTGGCTAAATTATAAAGAATACTCTGGATGCTGAAATTGCTCCTGTTATTTTTCTCAACAGCGACAGATATGGTGTCCTAACCAGAGTTTCTTCTGTAATACGCTGCTCAGTCACAGTTTAACTACGTTCAGAAAGCTACGTTAATTTAATCTAAAGCAGAAGAAAGCTTTATTAGTTTCTAATCCCATATCTGCCTCAACAGCTGAAGGTTTCAGTGCGCAGTGCTGTTAATATTTTTCGTCTACAGCAGATAGCAGAAGTGCTAAGCCAGTGTTAGTGTTTGTACACTATTGTGATATAATCTTTATTGTGATATAATTCTTTGACAGTTAATCTTGTACATAATTCAGTGCTGCTCATGTTAATTGTGTGCGAAGAAAACCTACAGAACTTGTTCCACTTTGTAATATCTGTGCTTTGCTCTAAATGTCGTAATTGACTGGTGCTTCAGCAGCTCTCTGTCCCTCTCCTTCAAATTGTAGACAAACAGGAAGCTGAGACAGACAGAACTGTCTTACACTTTAATCATTATTATTAGCGGGAAAAAACCCTCCTCTTTTGATAAACCATACAATGTGAACTTCCTATAATATAGTTTTGAAGACATAAATAGAATGAAAACAGTGATAGTGTGAACTGGGTTTATTAAGACAGCTGAATACTTATCATTTAAGTTGCTTGATCAGGACACGGATCTAAAACTTAGAATCAGGTTAGGACGTTCTTAAAGACAGTTGTCTATTGTTTTTTACCCAAACGAGAATAAAAACCCCTGTTTGTCCTGTGACATGTTTTTGATGTTCTATTTAGAAAAAGCATAATGTGCCCAGTTCTTTGTTGTTGCTGTGGGAAGTTTTGACAGAGGCCTCCTACCCCCATTGCTGCTTGCAGCATAAACCAAAAGAGGAAGGGGTTTGACTAGGAAGCCGAGTATGAAGGAAATGAGCTTCACTTAAAGTGACAAGTAATTTCCTTGCTGCTTGCTTGACGTTAGCAGACAAGAGGTGATTGAGTTAGACGCCTGAGTTTGGTTGAGGAGTGATGTGCAGCTGCCAAGCTGCCTGCTGTTCTCCACTTTGAAGGTTTCACCAGAGACTGGGTTCGCTGGAACCTGGCACCCTGCTCAGACTCAAACAATGAGAGATGGACTGGCACCCAAATCAATGCCAGTTGGTAAGGCTAATTTAACACTCGTGGAGTATTTGAGAGTTTTAGTAGATGCTAAAGACCATTACATCTGTCTTACTGAATGCATGTTAGATCAAAAGTTGTTTTATGGTAGTGTTCTAGCAAAGATTATATACTGTATATGCCTGCCAGATAAGGGAAATACCAGATGAATTGTTGCTCCTCGTGTCATGTTCCATGTGTTATTTATGAACAGTGAGTAAGTAAGTCCAAAGCGACTCATCTTCCTTCTCACAGCCTGCTTTTGAGAAGCTTCTGTGTCCCAAATCAGCAACGGTGGTGGCTGGTATGCTCATCCAATCAACATGTTCAGGTTGTTCTGCTGCTGCACATTCTGTTGTGTAGTTACACTTTGAAATGTAGAGTAGTTCTCCTTAATTCATCGGGGCTCATTAACTTTCAGCCTAAAATGGAGGCGTTTTTGAATGTTAAGAGTTAAGCTGTTTGCATGAAGACCTACGTTGTCTGATGTGAACTTAAGCGACTGTTGTATGATGGGATGATTGGCAGGATATGTTGCACTGCAGAGACTGATTGAAACCACGATAACATGCGTCTGTAAACATCCTCGACTCACATGACTTTCAAAGGACCTAGAAACATAGAAGTCATCTCAACAAGATGTCCATCTTGAAAGAGTAGCAACAGAAACTTCTGAGTTTTACTCTGTGCTGTGACAGATGTGGACTTTGAAAGACAGGGATGATTTTGTTTGTCCTTTTGTAGAAGGAAAGAACTGCCTCATACGTTCCTCTGTTCGTGTCACATTTCTTTGCAACATCCTGTTTCAAAACCAGGTCAAAAGGTTTAGTCACTGCCATCTTTTTGGCCGCAGGTCGTCAAACACTAATGCTCTGAATAGTCATAGCATTCTCAGACATGTGTATTGTCTCTGAATGTATCGTTAACTCACTCTCAGCATGTGCATGTGATGTTTTGTCCTGCAGAAAGATGTGAGCTACTTGCAGCAGTGGCTTGAGGCATTCGTGGCATCCTTTGAGCGGCTCATCGATGTGCAATCTCTGGAGCCTCGGAGGTGGGTAGTAACAGTTGGAAATCTTAAACTACATTGCTGCTGATTTGCATTCCCACAAGGCAGGTGCATTGACGTGTTTATGTTGCACAGTGCCATCCCAGTGCACTTTTCTCCCTCTACTCACTTTGTCCTCTGACGCCTTTCTTCCAGGCTGGAGGAGAGCAGCTCAGAAGTGCCTCTGCTCCCCAGGGAGGTCCTGGTGTTCCTCAGCACCCAGCTATGGCACAGCGCGTTCCACCTCTCCAGCGCCACCGAGCACAACGGGAACACGCCACACCCGCTGCTCCTTATCAAGTTCTTTATCATTGTCTGCAGGTGAGACCTCTAAACCTCATGTGCATATTTCATAGCTGCTGGGGTCATCTTAGAGTCGCTTAACAGCTTTTGTGATCTAAGTGACCAAAACGCAACACAACATAAAATATTTGAAAGTAATTGCTTAGAAATTTCAGATTTAGCTATTGTTTATGGTAGTATTATAAATCCTTAAACAGTAAAGTAAAAATGCCTATGATACTATGATTGTCTTCTCTAATTTGCTTTGTATATGCTTAAATATATGCATACATCCCTGGTAATATTTGGTAAAAGATTCATTTGCAAGTTGCATTTCAATCATGCACTTTTTGTAGCCATCAGAAACTTTTTTGGAATAATTCAGCTTGACATAGATCAGCTCCTTTAGACTGACTGTTAAAGCTAATTTAAATCCGTTGATGTCCTACACAGACTAGACTTTTAACTATAGTGTGAACATTTTTAGTATGGCTGCAATCTTGGATTTCCATAATCCTAATGTTAACCCATTTTATCCATTTCAAAATCTAATGCAATGAGTGTTAGCTGTGCAACTGTTGTTCTGTTGGGGCACTTGGGTGTGTTCAAGTGTTGAATTTTCAGCTGCTTAAGGTGAATCCGAAGAATTAAGTCCTCCTCCCG
Organism: Girardinus metallicus; assembly: GCA_903067095.1. Classification (NCBI taxonomy): domain Eukaryota; kingdom Metazoa; phylum Chordata; class Actinopteri; order Cyprinodontiformes; family Poeciliidae; genus Girardinus; species Girardinus metallicus. Next base: position 28,038 of record CAEGAE010059812.1, read on the forward strand.
AAGAGTTAGTCCTACTTCTTTTAATTCGATTCACTTTATGGAAAGCATCGGTACCAGTATCAGCAAAACAGCCCCACAAAGGGTTATCAATATTTTCTAAATGCCAGTTAAGCTATTAGTTAAGGTTTCTAAAAACAGTATTCATTTTTGCCTCCTTCTAGGAACATGGAGAACATCGATCCTGAAAAGACACCCAGCTTTGTTTTTGAAACCATCAAGCTTTTAAATTTCTGTTTGGAGCAGGTAAGACCCTTTGAAACAAACAAAATAAGTGGTTGATTTATGACTCGCATACCAGGCATGCTCAGCATATGCAGCCTGAAAATCCCAAAGCGAGAATAAACTCTTGAGTGAATTCATCATATCTGTAGCTTGTGGCATCCTCTCCCTGAAGTGACAAATCTAGTTTAGAGTGAAAGACAAGTGGGTGTGTGTTTGACCTTCTATTCAAAGAACTGGAATTGTTGCACATTGAAAGACTTACAACAGGTGTATCTAAGAACTGAGGCTGAATGGAAAATGAATGCTTGTGCACAAACCTTTTGTTTGTACAGCTAAAGAAGGGACAAGGAGAGAAGTCATCGCTGGAGCAGGTGGTTCAGTATGGACTGGTGCTCTGCGAGAGTCTGTTTGACCCTTATCAGACGTGGAGGAGACATCTGGCAGGGTGAGTTTGTGCTGTCTTACCCTTCAGAGTGTGTGACTGCGTGGGAGGTGACGCTCCGTCATACAAAGTCTCAAAGATTATCATGTGAATATAATGTCTTGCCCAACCCTCTGCAATGTGTAACACCTCAAGTTGTGGCTCTCTACGCCTTGAAAACAAACCAAACTCTGCACCAGCAGCATTAGTGGAAATCGCACGTTGATTCTTAGGCGTGATAGGATGGCGATGACTCAAGGTTTTGTGTTTTGCAGGGAGGAGGTGAGTTTGCTGGAGAGGAACAAGTACAAGTTCTCCCCACTGGCCTTGCCTGAAGAGTTGCCTGCTCTGTTTCATGGTGAGACACTACCAGCATCTCTGATCTTTGTCGGGCCTCACAAATCTCAACAGTCAAAATGTTTTTGCTCAAATGCTTACATTTCTTGTTTCTATCTAACATTAAAAAAACATCCTGATGTTTTATAAACAGTATTAAGCCCATTCTGATCTGGTCCAACCTGTTATTGTTCAGTTAAGGTTAAAGCTGAGTTGTCCTCCGTTTATTAATCAGGTTTGTCATTACATAATTCCATTTGATTAGCAAGTGCTGATCTATAAGCCATGTGGGAAAGCTCATTTTGGGCCAGTTTAAGTATGTACAAGTCTTTAAGAGGATTATGCTGTAATGGCAGGCTTTGATTGGAAATGTAATGTTTAACCAATTAAGGGGGTTTATTTTTTGAGAAAGAAGTCGCAGCAGGAACATTTTTACAAAAGAAAAGGAAAACCAATAGTTTTAGGAGCCAAGCTGAGTTTCCTCTACAAAGTTATATTACAGGGATGGCCAGATTGCTGTAGTGAAATATCCATTTTATTCTTCTGTTTTCTTATGTAGAAAAGATTGGAGCGGAAAATACTCAAAAGTGATGCAAAAATTATGCAGCAGAGGTGACCACTGCTTAGTTGTACCACTGAAGGGTGATTTCTTGATTGTAAACCCAAAAGTCCAGATCTTTTTCTCATTATAACAACACTTTTTTTTTTTTTTTGCTATGAATGTTGTGACAGTCAGATGACTCAAAGTTTGCTATTTTTAGCATCAGTAAGCTGTTTAAGATATATTTCTAATATAAGATGTTAAACAGTACACCATGTAATCATTTTGTCTTTGTTTTAAAGTAGTCCACAACGTGTCACATGATGTGATGCTGCCTCTGCTTCCAATATAAACGGTCAATGACCACTTATTGCGTGAAAACCAGAAAAATACTTTGAATAAGTTCTTAAAGAGAAGTTATACTCATGTGAAAGACAAAACCGAAAGCAAAAACATGTAGCTCAGATACAGGACAAAATATTTTGATAAGCGCTTCTCAAGTGTTGATACTATTGTTATATTTATTTTTATTATTGAGTTTATTAATGACTCAGCCGAAAGGCATAAAACTTAAACCAAGTCAGTCTGTGACTTTTTCTGCATATTTAATTTTATTATTTGAAGCTTTCAATGTTTCTTTATTTTCTCAGTTACCATCAAAACGTGTTTAGGTGACTCTGTCATAAAACACATTAACCACATTGTTGTGCATGTGTGGAGCATTTTTAGCAAAATTTGACATTTTAGATGAAAGAGGTGAATCATGTCCTTAATAGCTAAAAATGTTTTTGTACATTCACTGAATGGTAATATCTTATTTTCTATCTCACTAATATTTACTTTGAATATTTAATTCTCTAATTGAATATGTTGGTGTTTTTGAAATGTATAAAATCAGCTGAAATGTATGTACATTTTTTTTTTTTTCCTGTGTTTGTTTTTCTGCCTCGTCTTAAATGCACTTTGATGATTTCTTTTCCTTGTCCAGAGAGTCTCCAGGACAGTGAAAATATCCCAGAGCTCCTTATACTCAGACTGATTCATCTCCAAGGTGCTGTCATCAGTGGGGGAAAGGTCAGAAACTAATCTCTTATTTACTTATTGTTAAAAAAGTGAAGGGATTGCAAAGGTCATCTAACTTCCTTTTATGTTTTTTTTTTTTTTCTAGAAAAATGGCCTCCTTTCCATCAGCCCTCAGTCTGTTGAGGACCTGTTCTCCGTCCTGCGGGTGTGGTGCTGCCGGATCTCTGCCGAATCTAAAGACACAAAGCTCCCACGGCTGACTCTGCAGTGCCTGACAGCGATGATCCACCTCCTGCATTCCAGCAGTCCCGTGGAGCGGCAGGTGGAGATCAAGACGATACTGGAGAGCTACTTCCAACTCCTCAACTGGAACCGTCCGCTCAGCAGTGACCAGGAAGACCGACAGAGCTGGGAAAAGAGCCTGATATCGCTCCAGAGCCAAATGCTAAGTAAGAGCATTACTTCTGCAGATTTATGTGACATAGCTGTATTGCAAGTGCAGGTGAATCTCAATCACTTTGATCAAAAACTTTGATTTCAGTATTTTAAATTAAAACACTCACATTGACTCATTACACACAGAGTAACACATTTCAGGATTTTAGTTTTGGTCATTTAGATGATTATAACTAAATGCCAAAATCTATGTTTCTCATAAAATTACAATACTGGGTAAAACAACTGAGAAAATATTTTTTGATTTTGTCTAGCAGACAGTCATTGTCTAAGTCATGCAAGGTCATCGCTATAGAGGATGGCTGTTAAAGTGGTGTATTCAAGTATATTAATGGCAACTTTTTTGGAGGGGAAAAAAAGCATAATACAAAAGGACCACAAACCACAGAAATAACCAAATTTTGCAACCACAGGGTGTGAACTTTGGCTGGAATCTGAGCTACAAGAGCCAGCACACACACACAGATGTACTGGAAATGGACTGCAACTGTTGCGTTTCTTAGCTTCAGGATTGTTAAGCCTCTCCTGAACCAATAACAGTCTCAGAATTAGCAATGTCCTAACTACCTGGATTACAAATGCGTCACGTCTTATGAGCCAGTAATCATGTTTTGTGTGTTTTTGCCTGTCCTCTTAAACTTCCTGTTAGTCATGGGTGATAAGCACTCTGGAGGTTTACTGTTTAAAAACCTCTGCTGTTACCACATGCAATGGCATGTTACCAGCTTTGCAGTTACAGCGAAGTTGGTAACTCGATGTGATCCTCTGGCTTTCCGTAGATAGAAAACTTGTTTTACCAACTGGTGTAGTAATCTTGATTGTATTTATAACAGGATCAAATAGGAACATATTCTTGTTTGCTCAGGTACCTTGACATAGTTTGTTGTGAATTGATACTATATAAATAAACCGAACTGAAATAAATCCTTGAAATATGTCACTCTATTCACTGTGTGGGTTTAGCTTTTTGAATTATTGAAGTGAGTTAACTTTTTAATGGTATTCTAATTTATTGAGATATTTGCACAAGAGGTCAAAAATCAACATTTTTCATTATTTATTTTAGCTGCTGTTCCTGAGATCCTGCAGTGCGCCGACAGACCCGTCCTGCAGGCCGTCTTCCTCAACAACAACTGCTTTGAGCACATCCTCAGACTGATTCAGAACAGCAAGGTGCGAGTTGCTTCCCACCTGCGTCATTCTGTCACCATTCTTATTATATCATGTCCACTTCCTCTTTCAATGATACTGCTGCTTTAACTTCTGTCTGTAGTTTTTTGAAATGTCTGAAGCGTTTTCTTGCATTGCCAGTCTGCAGCCTCTCTCAGATGATTTTGTTTTTGGGTCTAATTGTCAATCTCTTGTGTGTTTGCTGCATGCATTTTTTTGTTTGTTTTTGCGCCCTGAAGCTCTTTCAGAGCAACAGGTATGAGCCGGAGCGTGAGGTTGTGTGTGACTTCACCACACATTTACTCACAGATGTCAAAGTGGACCAGGTACTCCCTGCTTCCTCTGTGTGTGCTTAGTGTTGCTCTTGGACTCATCAGCAGGAAACTCAGCCTCTCTCTGTGCTATTTAAACAGGAAGTTATGGGCAGGAAGTCAGGCTTATACTCATTTGTAAATAAAACAGGTATGGCTAGATATGACAACTGCCATCAGGTTGACTCTTATTTATTTATCTTATCTGTAGCTTTGATTGAATTCATTGACATAGATCAAAACAGTTATTGGCTGAATTCCCTGCTGCCAGCACGGGCCTAAAAGGGCATGTTGTGCTCGTCTTTGTGCATGAAATGGATGGTGTTTAATTAAATGTATTCCTGTGTTTCTCTTCTACCTCCTGCTTTCACATGTGACTGCTGTGGGTTGTGTAAAAAGGCCTGGCTCGTGTCCTGGAGCTTGATGTTGACTAATTTCCAGCGGTAGCTTGGGATTGCTTCATTTCTTTTTTTTTTTTTTTTCTTTTTTGGTTGGTTTGAATCTTTCGGGCTTTTTTGCATGCCAGGGCCTGTCTTTCTTAAACAAAGAGGTGATTGTGTGGCAGCTATACAGATTATGTCCTCATTACTATTTAGTCTGTTGTGGTTTACTTCTCTCACTTAATAAATTATCAGACTGAACAATGTTATTGGTGAAAGATATTACTAAATTAACTTTTGGTGACATGTCTCTGTTGGATGCTGTACATTTTGACATGCCACAATGAGCTCTCTTTATTTTCATGTAGGTGTTGGAGAAAGGAGCAGACAGTATAACGGTCCATGCCTTGGGGGTCCTTACAGCTATAATGAGCAACTCACCTTCTGCTAAGGTGAACCCTCTTAATGATTTGAAAGAATCAAAATATATATAAAGTTTCTGTCTGTTCATGCATGCTCGTTTTGTTTCCTAACAGTAATGGAAGTGTGCCAGATCTCTGTTTAGCAGATTTTTCTTTTTTCCTAACCTATTTCTGTCTCTGGTGCACTCAGGAGGTTTTCAAGGAGAGGATCGGCTACTCCCAGCTGTTTGATGTGCTGAAGAGTCAAGGTCAACCCACCAAGCGGCTGCTGCAGGAGCTGATGAACATGGTGAAGTCTACATTTATTTTTTTTTTAGCAGAGAGCCGTGTTTTTTTGTTTTTTTATTGTTTTTTACCGATCCGAGTCATTTAAGATTAGGCATTTCCTGATTCATAATTTGCTACTATACTAATGTTAATACAATAAATGCCGTTTGTCTTTTAACAACTCACTAGATTTAATATGCAATAAAAATGTCTTTTTATAACATGATCTACATTAGTCTGATTGTATTTCATTGTAACTCGCTCTGGATGCAACAGCAGTGATGCAGTTTTTCTTGCAAACGAAAGAGAAATTGTCCCAGCCGGAGTTTCTGCAGGAATTCATAAAAATACTGCTCATATATGGTTTTAACTTTGTTTCAAAATTCAGTAATGTTACAAATTAACACCCAAATCATGCATTGTTTATTTTATTTCTAGGTATATAGCTGTCTCAATCTTCAATACACTCATGGTCCTTCTGGGAAACGTTGCATGTGAAAAGATTGCCTGACTTGCTAACGTAACACTAGCATGTTCCCTCTTGGTTTTGATATTACTCATTAATCATTCGATTTGGAAACCATTTCAGTGCATATGTGACAACAAAACTTACAAAGCAGCTCATATCCTGTTCAATAAACTGGGGACTTGCTTTGAATCTCGTAGTTTCTACTGAATGTTTCTCTCTGTACACTGAGAGCTGTCTGAGCACGTTGTGCATAGCAGGTCATGTGACAATATACAACTTTATATAAGGTGAAAGAAAACTTTTAAGAAAAACTCACATCTGTTAAATTGACAATATCATCTGCATCTCATATAATACAGCTGTATAAGCCACCTATCCGTTTCTGTAAGTACTTTATAGATGCATGGGACTTTGTGAATTTCTCCAGCTGTTATTGAGTTACTGTCAGGGTTCACCAGAAGAAAGGGCAAATGAATCACTGAGTTTAGGCTGACGTAAATTCACTGAAATCAGACAACTGACATGTATCTGGAGTTAATCTTGGTCACGGACTCCCATATTGATCATTTGAATGATCATTTGAAAAGACCCTGATCAGAATCGTATCTGGTTTTGATCTTTGACTGCTTCACTCTGTCTGTGTTTGACCTTTTGCTTTTGTCTTCACCTCAGGCAGTAGAGGGCGAGCACGTCCACGCTCATCATCTTGGCATTAGCAACGACCAGCCCTTGCTGTTGCTCCTGCAGTGGCTGCCTGACCTGTCTGGTCAGAGGGACCTCCAGCTGCTGGTGGCCCAGTGGCTGGCAGCCGTGTCCGGAGGCTCCAGGTCGTGCCGCACCGTGGCTGTGGAGGCTGGCATGGTGGGCGCCTTACTGCAGGTCCTCTCGCAGCCCCAGAGTCTGGACAGGCAGTGTGCAGACGCCCTGCTGGGCCTCTTGAAGGACCTGGGTTCTCTCTGTATGAGACCAGAGGAGCTGAAGAGCCTCCTTAGACTCCTCAGGATGGATCAGGACAGCGGTGCAGTGGGAGGGAGGATACACCCTTATTGCACCCGAATGATATGCGTTCTTTCAGCCATGGCAGCCAGAGAGGGCCGGGACAGCGCTCTGCAATATTTTGATCTCACACCGCCTATGGCAGGGATTATGGTCCCGACAGTCCAGCGCTGGCCAGGGAGTGGGTTTGCATTTCATGCTTGGCTCTGCCTCAACATGGACTTCCCATCTTATCACTCCGAGTTCTTTAACAACAATAAACATCCTTCCAACACTGACAAGGGGTCCCAATATGACATGGGAAAAGGGCCACGCAGAAAGCAACTCTATAGGTAAAGAGGACGTTGCTTTGAGGTTAATTTGATCCCAGATTTTGTTGTATGTTTGTTGTATGTATGACTAACGCATTTCTTCTTGTGTAAAGTTTCTTCACAGCAAGTGGAACTGGGCTAGAGGCATTTTTTACCATGGAGGGTGTGCTGGTAGTAGCAGTTTGCACTAAGAAGGACTACATGGCCGTTGCTTTGCCTGAATACCCGCTCGTTGACTCACGCTGGGTGAGTATAAACACTCATAACATAGACGTTTGTTTTGGGCAAGTATTTGTCATTATTCGGCAAAGTTTAGAAGAGACTTCATTCAATGTGTCATATTAGTGGTTCTTTTACAATCCAAGTGTCTTTTTCATACGTGTGCCGAATTTCAACTCTGACTGTGTCTGCTATACAGAGCTGTGGATGTCTACAGCTCCTCCAGAGTTATCACAGGCATCTTAGCTGCTTCTCTGATCAATTCTCTCCGTTACCTAATCCTGCAGTAGCCTGCATGGGCTTCCTTATGATCCTGTTTTTTCTCCAATAGTTTCAGAGAATAATTTGGATTGAAGCCAACAGGTGGACTACAGTTTAGTAAAAGGTTACTCGTTTCACTTCTGAAGGCAATTAGTTGCACTGGAATGTATTCAGAGGCACCAGCAAAAAAAGGGGCCTGATTGCGATTGCTGCCCATACTTGTGAGATTTTTATTCATAAGAGATTTAAAAATCCAGGTATTAATATTGTACCACTTCACAATTATTCAGTGCTTTTGTTAGTCAATTGTGTAAATAATAAATTACACTGAAACTTGTTTAATGTGATAACATTTAGAGAAAAATAGCCACTTTTTCAAAGTCCTGTTGTGTTTTCTTCGTCCCAGCATTCAGTGGCTGTAGTCCATATACCAGGTCGGCGACCTTTTGGTCAGAACCTGGTAACAGTCTACATCGATGGAGAGCAACAAAAAACTGCTCAACTTCGTTTTCCATCTTTTAGTGAGGTAAACAAAATATATTTTTCTAATCCTGGTCGAGTTTAGTGAAGTGTTTGTTCTATTCTAACGTTCTCTGTCATAACCTGGCCTGCTGCTGCAGCCATTCATCTACTGCGGCATCGGCTCCGCAGGCCACCGCACCACTACCACCACCACGTCGCCGAACCTTCCTTCGTCTTTAACGTCCTGCCCGTCACCAGAGTTTGCCTTCCCACCCCACGCTCCTTCCCTCCTCCGCTCCCAATCCTTCCCAGCGTCCTTTGCGGGAGGCCGCTGGGGGTCTGTGGCCGACTCCCCGGTGCACACCATTTCAGCAGGACTGCAGGACACAGAGTGGGGATCGCCGACATCTCTAGATGGGCTGCTGGGCACAGCCTTCATCTGCCATGAGGCTCTGCAGCCTGCCCAGGCGCGAGCGCTGCATGCTGCAGGTTTGTCATACTCCGTTGCCCATATATTAGAAGCATTAGTCATTAATCAAAACTTTCATCAACTAATGTTTGCATACATGTTCTTCATGGCCTTTAACTTTGTGCTCCCTGTCACAGGACCCAATCACGTTCCCTTATTCAAAGCGGACGGAGAGTGGTCAGAGCTCAACAGCAAGCTGCTGCTGTACTACACTCCACAGGCAAATGAAGCTCAGAACAACACTCACCTGTATTACACAGTCTCTACCAGATATTAATACTCATGTGTTTTGGGGGGTATTTTCAGGCTTTTAAGAGTCAGATATGTCTGGATCTGGCGCCTCATCATCAGCATGATGGCAGACTAACAGGACACAGAGTGGTCAGCTGGGACACCAAGGTTGGAAATAAATCTGTTTTTTCTTTTTCAGCTTTGTTTCAAACTGAGATTTCTGTTATTTCTGTGAATATTTTGAAATTACTTATTAGAAGCTCTAATCTAGATTTACATGGATTTACTTTCTTTTGTTGTAATGTTCACTCTTTTGCTCTTTTTGCTGCATAAAATGGATTTTTACGTTGATTTATTTGTTATATTAATGCAGGATGTTGTGAATGTGATGGGAGGAATCGGGGTTTTGCTGCCGCTGCTCGAGCAGGTGTGTGAAGCCGAGCAGGTTTACAACGGCGGTCAGGAGACTTCAGACTTGCTGGGACCAGAGCTCACCTCCTCCCGAGGCCCTGCCGTTATGCTGCTGCCTCTTAACAAGTCTGCAGGTTAGCTTGTCCTTCATTCAAAGGTTCTTTAGTTTGTTTCCCCTTGGTACACCATGTGGTTGCAGGTCATTGCAATCTCAACAGACATTTTATTCCAGTATCATATTGCTAAGACGAGGATCATGTTGTCGGCTGAAATGACGTAAAAGGATCAAATACCGTTTTTAATATTACACCAATTGATGTCACAGCCGTCATATTAATTTAACACACAGGGGTTAAACGTATTAAAAGTATATGCTCAAATAAAAGCATACAACCCCACTAATATTTGATTAAATTTACTTTAACATGTTGAAGAGAAATCATATATTTTTCTGGCATTGACAAACTCAAAAGCAGTATAATTCTGGCTGGAGATTTGACCACTCTTCCTGACTCAGTAGAAACTACTCCTACTCACTAAAGTATCACAATGGTGCATCATATGTTTAGGGATGGTGTCTACTTGGATGACCAATTTTAGTCAAAACTTTAGCTTTCTGGCTGATGTCTTGAGAAGTTTTTACATATTTTTAGATGATGTGGTTTCTTCAATATGACATCTATAATGGTACGTGCACCAGTCCCTCCCATAGTGAAACAACCCCACAGCTTAATGTTGCTCCCAGTGTACAGGATGGCACATTCAGGCTTGCAACCTTCCCAATTTTCCTTGAAATCTAACTGTGGTCATTCCATGTAAACACTTCCATTTTAATTTAATCAAATCAGAAGACTTGTCCTAAATTTAGGGTCTTTCTCCCTGAGGATAATTGGAAACTATTAATCCTCAAAACCCCCCAAAACAACCCTTTTGTGTTGTTTTTGGGGTAATGGTTCTGTCTCACTGAGTGCTGGACTGCTTTCATTGTGGATGACAACATCCTCTTTCCAGCTTTACCCAGCATCTTCACAAGATCTGTTGCTTATGTTTTGGGGTTGATGTACATTTCACTCCAAAACACGAGTCCTCATTCCTGAATGATGTGATGACTGGTAATTCCCATGCTGTTTATACTTGCATATATCATATAAAAGAGGAATGTGGCACCTTTGGGCACTTTGGTCACAAAACACGCAGTGTCTATAGCTTAATCTCAGATAACGACGTTTTACTTTTTTTCTACTTTATTTTACTTCCGGGAAAGACTTAACATTGTGAATTGACTAGACTTAGGTCTGCGCACAACCTCATGATGCAATAACAAACAGGAAATGATTGACAAATTTAGTTTAAAAACTCAAAGCCAAGATCTCGAAAGTGAAAAAGCGAGGGGGTGGTGTGTGCACATGAGTACGTTCTACGTTACGAAAACGTTACAGAAGTAAAACATACATAACTTAGAATTCTGACTCATCTTGAGATGAGATGTCAATGACATGCTTTGTAATGCAGAAATATCATTGTGGCTTACACAGGAAATCTTAAACCCTATTTTGCTCTATTTATTTTTTTCCCAGAAGGCAGACTTGAGAGAAACAGCATTGCTGCCTTCCTGCTGATGGTGAAAAACCTGATTCGTCACCACCCCGTCAATCAGGAGAGTCTGCTGCAGTGCCACGGCCCCAGCATCATCGGTGCCATGCTCAGCAAAGTAGGTCCCCCACACAGCAACTTGTTCTAGAAACTTAAGTGCAAGAAGAGCTGATTAGCATCTGAAAGGGAACATCTGACCTTTTCCACTGCGCTGTTGCTGAATAATTGCTTTGTAATAAATGGGTCTGGTGTTGCTGAAACAGCAGTGGTCTGTCAGAATGACTGTTTGAAATGCATGCGTGGGACAATTAATGCAGACATTGCATTGTTTTGCCAGGAGTAAGAGATACCAACCACAGCAGTGTGAAAGAAATAGTATTTTTTTTGTGAAAACTGTTAACATAAGCAGAATTTAAAATGGACTAAGACAAGACAAAATCAAGATGACAACAGACTTTGGTGTAATATTTTTCACTCATTTTGTAAGCTTGTAATTGTAAAACATTTTCTGAAACTGCAGGTGACAAATGTGAGCTTCCTACTTATTCAGAATTAATTTTTGTACAAAAATAAGCCAAATACAATGCAGAGGATTTAAAGGCAACTGTTTCTATGTGGTGAAAAGTTAAACTTTTGTAGAGACTGGTCAATGTGCTGGGAGGGACGAAGTGTTTGTTGTACTTTTCACAGATTTGACTCATGGATAACTCCAGTCAACTAGTCCTTGTATTAATGCAGCTGAGATGTTCATGCAAACAGACAGGAAATTTTGAAATCCATGTTGTGAAGGTGGAGCATCCTGTATGAAAACTACTTTCTGTCTTTAGAACCATTAGGTGTTTCCACATTTGGTTGCGGAAAAGATGCACACACACGACCAACATGCCCAACATGCTTTTTCTAGCATTTGTATCTGGAAGCTGAGATGGTTATGAAAGAGGGTTGAGCTTGTTTTGTGAACATTTTCTTTGTTGGTTTGGCCATATGCTTTGGATCATCACTCTGCTGAAGCAGCCACTGACATATTAATGCATGGCTTTTGGAGAACCATCTTAATTACTGCCATGCACCATACAAAGGTTCCCAGGAAAGAGAATAGGCCTCCAGCATGACACATCTTCTACTTTACTTCAGTGCGAGTAGAGGCTGCTTTTCCACATATTGATCTTGTGTTCGAAGGCAAACCCAGCTGGAGTGCTTGTTCCTGAAAAGATCAATTTTATTCTCACTCGATCAAAGCGTATGGGTCTAGTTGATCTCTTATCTGTCATGATGACACCTGTGTCCTCATGGACCCATTGACTGGCATGTCAGTGTTTTGGGGGTGATTAAAGAGCCCCTAGCATGTTTCTTTTTGTGATGGTTGGACAGGAAAGCCTTTTTGTGTATGTCCACAAAACAAACAGTGCAGGCTGGTGATATCTAATGGTTGATATGGATACTAGTTGTCCTCAAAATGCTGGTGCGATTTTCTCACAGAACTTTGGAAATATTTTTTCACCTGATAAATCTTGCCTAATGTGCAAATTAGCTATGTATGCTTACGCTTATCCTGTCTTTTATTATAACTCCAGTAGATTAAAACTTTGTAAATATTGCTCTGAATGTAGATACAGGTGAATTTTATTAATGATGAAGCTAAAACGCATCTGCTGTATTTAAATGGCTTGTTCTCTTACTCCCCTTTTTAATTTCTAAGTCTAGATTGTTTAACCTCTGAAAAACATTGAAATTAAAGGTTGAAACTTTTAGCATTTTTCATTAGTGAATTTTGCGACTGCAATGTAAACATTTTTACCTCGGGTGCAAATGTACAAATATGCATGCTACCCTTCTGAAGCATATTATCTCAGAACATGGAGCCACTTCATCAACTTTACGATGAAATAAAACAACTTGCGCGCTACAGAGTTAAAATGAGCATAGTTGTGAACTAATTGAGTTAAAACCCTGTATCTCTCTGTGTCTGCTGCAGGTTCCAGGCACTATGATGGACATGAACGTTCTCATGGCATGTCAGCTTCTGCTGGAGCAGGTTTTTAATGAAGGCAACAGCCCGCTGCTGCAGCAACTCTACCAGCACCTGCTATTTAACTTCCGCATCTGGACCAGAAGCCATTTTGCCGTTTGTTTGGGTAAAGCAGCGGCCTCCTCCTTCTTGCTGAATAAAACCTGTGAGGCTTTGCATGTATGCCAAAGCTGTCTGTATTAACACAGCAGGAATGAGGGTTAGAGTAGGAGTCAGGGGAGCAAAAAGAGTGGATGAAGAATACTTTAAATTCTCGAGTACAGGCTGTTAGGTCAAGATTGAGGGTGCCTTACTTCAATAACCTTTACGTAACAACTCTATCTCAATGCGACCTTACATCACGGTTTGACATTTCTAAATGTCAGCCAGAGGGATGACTGTGTGTCTTTTCTCTCTTCTGAAGCACATGTTCAATACCTGTCATCTGTGATAAACAAAAGCAAGCAGCGCATGAAGAGGAAGTACGGTGTCCAGTACCTTCTGGATACTATTCGGACATACTACGGGTGAGAAAAACACATTAAAGCACCAAATATAGCCTGTTTAAGCTCAGTTCAGTTGTGTCTTTCATCTCCATTCATAAGCCTAATATCAGAATCTCTTCATTCATCTGTTTGGTCGCAGGCTGGAGCAGGATGGCAGCCCTCTGTCTGATGAGAAACAGACGATTCAGACGTCTCTGTTTTCGCTGCTGAAAGAGTTCCTCAAGTCTCCCACACCAGAGGAGCTTCACAGCGTTCTCGCCTACATCCTGACAGTGGGAGAGGAGCAGCAGGTAATACTGAAATATTTTATTGCTTGTTTTTCTTCCAGCAGTTTGATATTGCAATCTTTTGACCTTTTCACTGGGATGATATACTCCCGGTTTCCAGATAAACATTCATCTTTTATTTCAGCTTTTGTTTTTTTGGCTTCTAGATTGTTTTTATTTCATACTCCTTTTACACAACCCGCGCCCATCCACATTTCTTTGTAATTTGTCAGCCGCTCTCCCTGTCTGTCAGGTGGTGAAGGCCTTGGATGTGCTGTATGAGCTGCTGAGGAGCAGCCCTCCTCGGGAGCAGGTGCAGGCTGTGCTGCTGGAGTGGGGCGTGGAGCAGCTGTACAGCCTGCTGCTCACAGCGAACTTTGGGGACGAGGCCAGAGAGAGGGTGTTCAGGGTGAGAACAACTGATAAAAATAACATATTAGTAGCAAGAAATTGTTTTTAAGTAAAAATTTGTTTATGTCAACAAATTAGAATAGAATTAGAAAGTTCATTTATTTCAATAAATCAATTTAAAAAGTAATTATTATATACAGTTTGAAAAAGAAAAAGGCTTCTCAAAGATTGCTGTATACAAAAATTTTATTAAGTATTTGAGTGGAAGGAAAACGTGCCATCATGAGAGACGTATTCCGGATAAAAGCTTCAGCAGTGGAATTTCTTCTTTTAGCGTTCCATAAAATACTGTGTTGATGTATTAAGTCATGTTAATGGACAAAGTAATGAGAGCAGACACTGCATAGAACATAAACACATTCTTTGTTTAACCTGCATCCCTGGCAAACAAATCCTTTTTCAATTGATCTTAATTAGTAATGAATTTTGGATTGCCCACTCTACATGTAATAAATCTTGGAGTTCCACCTCTCGAACTGAGTTACTGGACTAAATTCACTTTATGATGACACTTAAACTTACTGAGATGCACCTCTATATAAACTGAAACACTTGTGTTGTTGCAGGTTTTGTACAAAATCCTCAAGAGTGAGAAAGTCTCAGAGCGCAACAAGCAACGAATCAAGCTAAAGGATTTTGGTTATCTCGGCCTGGTTTGCTTTCTTGAAGACATGCCTGTGTCCATGATAACTGTACGCTGTTTATATGAGCAGGTTCTTGCTACAGGTAAGACAAAAGTTTAGTTTATTTATTAGATTCACAGCTTCAGGACAGATTACAAAGGCTGAGGTTCTTATTTGTTGTTGGTTCATTTGATTTTCTGTGAATTGTTTCAAGTAACTTTTTGCCCTTATTGATTGTAAGTCAAGGAAATTCAGCTTGGTGTGAAAAATAACTAAGCCGCTGCTCCCCAGTAAATACCACTGGAATTTCTTTTGTTTTCGTCAATGAACACATGGAGAGGTCAAAGATCTGGACACTAAACTAAACATTTTGTAGCTAATTAGCAAGATATATTGCACAGAAAGATTCTTCCTAACAGAAAAATCTTATTTATTCAATGAAACATGGTAGTGGGTCTGTCATTGCTTGAATCTATGTTAAAATATCTGTAATGACTTATAGAAGAGGGAGAATATCAAAGCATTTCTATTTGAGATTAAAATCTTTGTGAAAGTTGAAAGTGATACCATGCAGTAACACAGGAGGCATCGATACAAAATTTATTCCAGTACAACAAGCTGAGGTCCTAAACTTTAGGAAGAACTAGCCCAATGATCTGGAAGAGCCAGATGAAACTCCTGACCTTAGTTCAGCAGAAATGTTGTTGAAGGCCCTGAAATGAGGAGTTCAGATAAAGAAACCTGACTTCACACAGCTGAAGCTGATCCTCACTGACAGAAAGTTCCCTCAGTCTCTTGAGAATAACTTATCAACGCTGCACAATATATTTAGCTGCATTTATTTTACATTGGGGTTCCAGCATGTAACCAAAAGCAGAAGTTCACTTTTCTCTGTAACTTACAGTCTCAGATAAGTTGTAGTTATGAAAAATAAATATCTGGTTTAATGGTGTTGCCTATATTTACAAAATCCTCTGACAACTACAATTGCGGATAGCTTCTATTTGTTATAGCTTTTTACTTTCTATTCTTACTGTTCCTTTAAAGTACCTAAAAGTTACTTAAAGTATTTTTTATTAAAAAATGTCTGTAAAAAGTTGACCAAAAGTGGTTTCATCTTCTGTACCATTTATTAAAAATTGTAAATGTTCTAGAGAAATTAAGAAAAATCTATCATTTTATTTGCTGTTCATATTATTCAAATACTTTCAGTTTAATTAATTAATTCATAAACACATCTTACTGTTTGCTACAGATGCCAGTCCCAACTTCAGAGACCTCCTGGCTGTGGTCTGTCTGTCGCATCGAGCTGAGCTCACTGTCCGACTGGACGTCTGTCGCAAGGTCAGTCTTCTCACATCTTATTTTAATTGCTTCTTTACATCATAAGCAAATCTAAGATGTCTTTGTGTTTTGTTTAAATTCCCTCCAGCTCTTTCATCTGATCTACTCCAACGAGGATTACGTGAAGCAGCTCGCCAAGCAGCCGGGCTGGCAGGATGTTCTGACCAAACTCTACGTAAAGGAGTCCTTAGAAGCCCACGTTGTGAGCATCACAGACTCTGGCAGCCATGCCTCTTTTGCGCCGAGCTACCGGCCATCGCTGCGCCGAGAGCAGTCTGTGGTTGTAGAGGAATCACGCACAGACATCTACATGAACTATCGCAACTCAAGGGACATCGAAGATGAGGAGGAGGACGATGAATGTGGTCCCCGGGACATCTCTGAGGGGTTTTCTGATTTATCCCAGTCGCCACCCAGTGGTGGAGGAGGCCAGCTGAAGAACTACAGCAGCTCGCTTCATTTTAAGTCATTTGATTCAGTGGATCAGGGGAGCCACTCCTCCTCCGCCTCCAATCCGGTTGACATCGTCTCGCCTCGGCCAGATGACGAGGGAAGAGACTACCAGCCGCTCTCCCCATTTGGCACATCTCCCTTTGATTTGGAGTTAGGAGGCATGGGGGACACTGGCACACACACCCCAGCAGGAAGTCTGAACAACACGCCATCTCCTCTGGAGCACTCCAAACCATTCCCACCACTAAGGCCGAGGAAGAGCTCCAGTTTGTCTAATGTACTGGATGACACCAGCTATGGGACAGATCCTCCTACTGGAGACACCATCTCCAACACGTCCAATCCTCAGGTATTACATTTACTCAGATTTTAGTACGTATGAACGACCAGCAGAGGATTGTGCCTGGTTGTGAAGGTTTCCATAATATCCAGGGATTTTTCACTCCTAAGCTGAAAAACATGCCATGGATTTGTATTAAAGTTGCTTGAACAAAGGCCATTCACTTCAGTTTGTGATGCAAACTTTGTTCTTTGTGATTCTCTCTGTTTCACACATCACATTGAAAACCTTCAAGTATTTCACAGCCTCTTCTAGGACTGCATTTAGCTGCATCTTTCTTTCTACCAACTCTGACTACCTTTCCTGTCAGAGGTACATATGATAGTCCCGTCACCATGTTTCATTGTGGTGATGTTGCGTTTAGGTCAGGTTGATGTTTCATTTTGTTTTCTTCCAAACATAGCATTTTGTGCCATCTGGCCATATTTATGGCATACCGTGGCTGTCTAACATATATTACTTGAGCTGTAATAGCTTTGAATAATGTTTTATAATCTAACATTGGAACTTCTCAATACCTTCATCTATATGACTTGTGTGTTCCTTGCTAACCATTAGTCAGTCGGTTGCACTGGATTTTATTTAGATGTATGTGTGAATATGCCACAGTGTTCTTATCTTTTTATTAGTAAGAAGCTACAACTGTTATTTTTTGATGGTCTCTCACAACAATCCAGTAAAATTGCGATGATTTGTAATGTGACCACGTCTGGAAGAGGCTCCACAAACTAGCTTTTCATTTTCACACGCATCTGTTTGTACTTTAGCAGACCCCAGAGGAGGAGCTGTGCAACCTGCTGACCAACATCGTCTTCTCCGTGCTGTGGAGTGGGAGTGGGGCCGAGGGGTCGGGGGACGCAGTGTGGAGGGAGAGGGGACAGGTGTTTTCTGTTCTCACCAAACTGGGCTCCTCCTGCCAACTGGTTCGCCCTCCTGATGAAATCAAACGCAGGTGTGCTATGCAGATTTTAACTAGAGATCCTTTTCTCATAAACAACACAATGCTAGGCAATGCTATGTTAAATGTATTTCCGTTATTGCACATGACAGTCTTCTGGAAATGATGCTGGAGTCGTCGTTGTCAGACCTGAGAGACGCACAGGGAGTGTCTCTGCCCTTCTGTCCCAGTCTGGTGCGGCTCCTCAGGCTGCTGCAGGACTTCCTGTTTGCCGAGGGCACAGACAACCGAACGCTGTGGAGTGAGAAGGTACCTTTTGTTCAAGTGTCCACGTTCAGGATTGGTTTCACGTGATCACTGTTTCGACATCAGATAGCAAAAAGTACCTGATGTCACCTAAATTTGATGTCAAATGTATAGTTTGTGGAAAAATCTTATTGCTATGTAATCTAAAGATGCAATGTTTTACTATGAATTGACTGATGAACAAATTAATATTTTGATAGAAAATAACTTGACAAAATGAGACAATTTGAGACTCAAAGAGCTGCCAGTATTTGCAATCAATTAATCTAAGATAGTTCATTGAAAGGGTCAACTAAAAATCTGAAATAATAAAGGTGTGAACATTTCAATATGAATGGCAAGTAAGTTGTTTGGGATTAATTTTCAGACTTTTATGATCTATTTGAATGCAGTTAAATGTAGAAGAAAGTTTAAATAGTAATGCCAAATTTACAAATGATTTCATTGATCTATTTGGCTTATAAAAAATAGATCTTGACTCACAAAGCCCCAAAGATTGTTCATAGTATTGATAAAGATCAAGTTAACTTAAATGTGGATTTTAATTTAGGCCAATGCTAACTATGTTGTGTTCTGAAAAATGAATGAAATAACTATTTACTATCTAAAAGATCTTTTTGCTTTTTTTTTTTGGTCAAACTTAAGTTTTCTGTAACCATATTTTAATGTTAGACAAGGATTACCTGAGTGAACACAAAATTCAGTTTTCAAACATTGATCTTATTTATCAAGGGACAAAAAGCAAAAAAAAACCAAATTGCCGCTAAGCCAGTTATTGGGCTTATGGGCAATTAGGTTTTTACTAATTGTCCCTAATTAGTAAAAAACTAATTAGTTATTGGGCTTAGGGGAAATTAGGTTTTTATTAACCTCTGGACCAGAGTAAATAACTAATTCGTTTTTTACTCTGGACCAGGTTGGTTTGGTTAGGTGTGTTTACCCTTAATAAGTCAAAATGTAAATTGTTCTTACTCAGGTTAACTTAGAACTGTGCTGGATATCAAATTAGATTTAACTCTCTCAGAAAGTTAATTATTCTGTTTTAGTAAAATAAAAATGAATATTTTTTTCAAAGTTATGGGTTAATTGTTGTAATAATATTTAAGTAAATTGTTGCTATTCTTCTCAGACTGAAGTAATAAATAAGTAGTAAAGTAGTAAGCAGTAAACACCAAATGAGAAGTCTTTGGGTGTTGCCATTGTCAAACATAGGTCAAATGCCAGTGTTTGTGTGAAAGGCCTAGAGAGTCAAAGTTGGCTTCTAAATGCAGCTCGGGGTGTAGTTAAGGTTTACTGTAAGGTGTGGAAACAGGTCTGGCCTTTTTTTTTTTTTTTTTTTTTTTTTGCCGAGTCTTTCTGTTGACAGCTATTGTTTTGCTACAGATCTTCGAAGGGGTGGTGAACCTGCTGGACAGGTTGCAGGCCTGGCACAGCACCCCCGGCAGCCCAGGAAACACAGAGCTGAAGGAGATGGCCCAGATCGGCCTGCGTATCATCACAGGATACATCCACCAGCAGAACTCGCAGGTCAGCTGCACCCACAATCCCACCTGTGGAGCACGCAAACTCTAAAATGTCTCTGCTTTCACAACCTAAGCTCCTCGGAGATCAATATCAGCAGAAGATACTGTGGAAAAATGTCCAAAGGAACTTATTTAACTTGATAAGTGAGCTCAGATAAAGAGACTGTTTGAATTCCAAGCCTTGTAGGGCCCTCTTTGCAAAGACATTGCAGTCATTCTTGTTAGGGAGTGTTTCAGCATGAAAGGGCAGTTCCCCTCTGAGTTATGACATCTGCTCCTATAGGACTGTGTAAATTAAATCGGCCATTTGGATTTCCATCACATGCTGCTATAAGCTACTTTATCTCACAGCTGAGTGTCTTATGGAGGAGTGTGAGGAGAGTTCAGTTAACTAATAGAAACAGTGCTTATAATATCCGTTCAGAGTATGCTGACAGGATGTAAATTTGTTTGTGTAATGTTTTAAGTTCAGTATTTAGGACTTTTAGGGATCTATTTTAACATCTGCTCAGAAATAAGTTTTATATTTGCTCTGTAGAAAGCTCCTAATGTTAAAATTTAGTGTCATGAGTAAAACGATTCCTTATCTTTGTTTTACCAAAAAGAAAAATTTGACAGACTCCGTTTTCCTGTTGTGTGGTTGGTGCATAAATATTGCAAAGCAGGTAATAATATGATCTTTATTCTTCTAGTTATTTCTTCTTAGCCATATGTTGCCAGTCAAGCTTAATTTGTTTTGTTGTACTTAAATACTACAACTTCAAAAAGGTTGCTAAACCTGCCTAAAGCGTAGAGGAATATTGTTGTTCTTTTGGCCTAAAATCAGAGCTTCCAGATTTGTCCATCTTAATCTAGTTTAACCTGTTTATACTGGAGATAAAAGAAATGAGAAAATAAATTGGTACAAGTGAACATTGAGTCAGATTATATCGCGGCAATTAAATTTAGTCACATTCAGTCTTTGGTTTATAGTTTGCATATTAGGGCCTTATTATTAATGGAGTTGCAGGTGAAATGACAGTTGTTAGCATCACAAGTTACACTGTTGATTTCTGCCACCATTCCTGTTTGAATTGCAGCAGTTGTGTTTATTTTTAGATTTTTTTACACCTCTTCATTCGAGCAGCCAGTTTTTCCTGAATGAAAGGTCAGGGAGACGACTGTATTTGTTGCAGATGAGCTGATAAATTATTCATTCAATACGTATTTTTTTTGTTGTTTCTTATGTTCAAAGCTTGAAAGGTAAACTGGAGTTAACAATGAATGACTGAAAGAGCTCTTTGACTCAAATTGAAGCATTTTGCTTTGGCTGAGGCAGCTGACACAAAGAAACCATGCCTTTGCAGGCCTTGATTTATAGTGTAACCCTCTGAGGTGAGAACAAAGTGTGAGCATATGAGATACAAAGAATAGAGAAAACAGGGGAATCCAACAGAATTAAATAATTTTTTGCTTTTCCTAACTGTTTATTTTTTATTTATTGTAGAATTTACTGGCAGGATATATATTTTTTTCTTTGATGCACCATATATTTGTGATTTTTCTTCTGTTATAATTACTCTGAATTTTATATATATGTTTAACTTTGCTAAAATTCTTCAATTTTTTTAGTATTAAAGAGTGTTTATCACATTTATAATTCATTAAAGTAAATAAAAAATCTACATCGTTTTACATGTATAGTTTGAATTTGACTGAATGTCTTTGCTCATCATCAGGTGTGTGAGATGGCCTATTTGAAGCTCCACAGTCTCCTGCAGACTGTTCTGTGTCTGAGCTGGGAGGAGGTCTGCTTCTTGCTGGGAAAGCTTGGCGCCCCCTTGGGGCCAGAAGGTGTAAAGGAAGACTCAAACGTCAGTTGTTCTGAGACTTTCTCCCAGCTGGTGCCCATTATGAGGACTCTGCTGGCCCAGCACGCAGACCCCATCACCCTCCAGAACCACTTGCCCAACTTGCCCATCACCAACGGGAGCACCACCTTCGCCGAGGACCTGAAGGTTTACTGTAACGCGCTGGAGTGGCAGAGCTTTTACCAGCAGAAGGTTTGTGTCTGGACGGACTTTGTGTATTTAAAAAAAAAAAAAAGGCTGACATTTATCTGGTGTTTAGGGAGTCCAGGGAGTCTGCTCCTCTGTCTTTCAGACACTTCAAACTCTGTTCTTTGTCAAATTCCTACACACATAACATATTTTAGTAATCCTGTATTCTGTCTGACCTGCTACCCCCCAGATTTTTCCTGAGATATTTACTGCAAAGTTTAGCATTTTTAAAAGGCTTTTGCTGCTTTACATCACATTCCTTAAACTTTCCTTCAGAGTGTGTTAGTTATGGAGCGGTTTATGCTTGCACCTTAGACAAACTGCTGCCAAACAGACACGCTCCACTCCGCCCGAGCTCAGATTCATCATGGCTCTGTGTGACATCGCCTGCCCATAAATCTGTTCTGTTTAGTTTTCTTCAGTATTCGGGTCTTCCAGCACGTTTTGCACTGTGGCAGAACTTTGGCTGCTATAAATGTTTAAAACTATTTTTAAAAGGGCAGCGAGAGAATATAAACTGTCCTCAGGATTTATTTATATAGATGTTGTGTTTGTTTTAGACATGTGTGTGCGTATTTCTATTAACTGAAACGGGACTTCAGTAGCTTAGCATCACTTTTTGGC
Source organism: Girardinus metallicus (assembly GCA_903067095.1). NCBI lineage: Eukaryota > Metazoa > Chordata > Actinopteri > Cyprinodontiformes > Poeciliidae > Girardinus > Girardinus metallicus. Next base: position 50,350 of record CAEGAE010059812.1, read on the forward strand.
TATCACATATATTGAAGCCAATAATAAGTTAAAGGTAGTAGTGACTGCAGGCTCCTATTCATAATATGTTGGTCATCTGTCTGTTTTCCAGGTTCAGCCCACCATGGAGCAGTACGAACTGGACACATTTGGGCGTAGTCATGATATCATGTCCAATTTCTGGAACTCCTGTTTTGATGATCTAATGAGCACAGCGTTTAAACGGGAAAAGGACAGATCTGACAGCAAGTCAAAGTTTCAGGTACTGTGCTTTTACAGTTTGATGCAAAAGTATTCAACAGCTTTAAAAAAAAAAAAATCTTTATTACAATAACAAACTTCAATTTGTTTTTTGTTTTTTTTTCCGGGAGGTTTACAAGATCGACAGATACTAAGAAATGCATATCTATGTTTTTTTTTTTTTTATTGTACTTAAAAAAAAAACAGAACGTGCTGTCCATATCTGTCCAGCCTCCTTTTTTTTTTTTTTTAGCTATGAATGTTGTCCATCTGTCTCATTTTAAATATCAGTATAAAAACAGATGCGAAGATATCACAGCCTAAAGATACAACCAAAGCTACAAGGGTTTAGATCAGATCATATTAATGTTTTAGACTGGTCCAGTCAAAGTCTAGACCTAAATCTAATGAACACTTTGGGGCAAAACTTAAAAATTGATGTTCAAAACAAAATGGGGAAAAAAAAAATCTCTAGATGTGCAAAGCTGGTAGAGAACTCCAAAAAACTTGCAGCTGCACACACTCATTATCTCGGTTCGCTAGATATAAAATACATGCTACATTTTTCTGACTTGTTTTTGTAAAAAAAAAAAAAAAGTTGAAAACCAGGTTTTATTTTCAAACATGTGCTACGTTGTGTTAATCTGTCCTATAAAATGCATTAAAAACCGTAGGTGCAACATGACAATATGCATTGTCCACACACTCCACCGGCTAACGTGTCTCTCTGGGCAAACAGGAGGTGATAATTGACCCCTGCATGAAGCGAGTTCGCAGTGAGAACAACAGATATGTGATCTGGCAGAAGCAGAACGCCAGCCAGCAGGGGGTGGTGTGGCAGCACTGGAGAGCTTTCCGCAGGCTGTTCACCTGTGAGAGGGGGCCGTGGGCCAACAGGTACAACCGCATCTCACATCTCAGTCTGTTGTTCTCCCTTTGTAAGTCAGATTGCTCTGAGTTTTGTTTGTCTCACGCTTGACGTCAGAGTTCAGCCAGAAGTGAAATGGAAACTGTCCGCTGCTGAAACGTATTCAAAGATGCGACTCAAACTTGTGCCCAACTACAACTATGATTCCCATAGTGAGGCCAGCGCTCTGAGGGACAACATGGGTATGATGGCAGTTTATGTATTATCAAAATATTTCATTTTTGAAAATCTTATTGCAAACTATTAAAAAAGTTTTGTTGTGATCATCAGGAGCTGAAAGCCCTCGCAGCTCTGATCCGATCCCATTGGCTGTTGCTAAGGAAGCGAAAGTAAGCGACATGGAGGATGATCACTTGGAAGAAGAGGACTTTGTCTTTTTGGATAACAAGTAAGTCTAAACTTTTCAACCAAGAGTGTCAGCCACTTGTGTGTGTAATTCAAATAAGCACTAAAATGTAGAGGAAAGCCGCATTAAGCCTGATTCCTTCAATGCTGCTTTCAGAGGGGAAGGAGAAGACGAGAATCAGAAAGAGAAACTGGTTCTGTCTGAAGACTGTGAGCTCATCACCATCGTGGCTGTGGTGCCGGGTCGGCTGGAGGTCACCACGCATCATCTGTACTTCTACGACGGCAGCAGTGAGAAAGAAGAGACAGAGGAGGGTAAGAAACGCGCACATCTGAAAGTTACACCTCTCTGTTATGGTTCTTCAAAGGTTTCTGTCTCAGGTGAGTCATAAGTTTGCCTCCCTTATCCTGCAGGAATCGGGTTCGATTTCAAGAGACCTCTGTCTCAGCTTCGGGAGGTCCATTTGAGGAGATACAACCTGCGACGGTCTGCGCTGGAGCTTTTCTTCATTGACCAGGCCCATTACTTCATCAACTTCAGAAAGAAGGTCTTGTGTCAAATTTAAGAATGTAGTTTAAAAACAGAAACTTCTTTTTGTTAAAGTAACAATAAAAACTTTTCCTAATAGTCTTTATTTAGAACGATAATAAATTGTAATTCACAATATTGATGTGTACAATATTGCAATTACAAACTCTCTCTTGCATTTATTATCTGTCATGTCTTTTCAGGCAGTGCAAAGTTAAGCTGATAGCGTTCTCAGATTTAAATTTCATCTTGCTTTCTTTCTGCATGAACATAAAGCTCCTAAAGCCTTTTCATAAAGACAAATAGAAGAATTTTTAGTGTTTATGTTCTGAGATTCACATTAAAGTGATTGCAGCTTTTTCATAATTGGAGCACACTCATTGCTGCTGCTGCTGTGTGTGTGTGTATATGGTTATTCTTCCTAGGAGACTCATCTCGCAGGCTTTAATTCCTAAAGATCTAAGGATTGTTGCAACTTTCCTCTGAGTTAAAACTGGTTTTAATAAAGTTTTAGAACGTTAGCTGCTGTGAAGCTGTCATAAATTAAGTCTTTAGGTAGACCCTCTTGCATTCAGGAGTCAGGATTTTCATGTTAAATCTAGTCTACCAACACATTTTCAGTTTTCAGTGACAATATGGGTTTTAAAACCATAAACACTTGTTAACCTATAAATATGGAGGTTGTTGTGTATTATCCAAATTATGCTATCATGTAGAATAAGCATTCGAAGCTCTAAAGTGATAAATTTCTCACCTTTTAGGTACGAAACAAGGTGTACTCAAGGATTCTCGGACTGCGGCCTCCAAACCTGTTCTACTTCGGCTCCCGCTCCCCTCAGGAGCTGCTGAAAGCGTCAGGCCTTACTCAGGTGTTTTATTTACATCATGTTTCCATGTGTATTTTATTCATTCAGAGCTAAGTGGCTCCAACGTTTCCCACCTAATGTGCTGTCGTCTTGAATTTAACAGAAATGGGTGTACAGAGAAATCTCAAACTTTGAGTACCTGATGCAGCTGAATACCATCGCCGGGCGCACGTACAACGACCTGTCCCAGTACCCTGTGGTGTGTACAGAAGCACTTTTTATGTTTCCAGTGGTACACTCAGAGTCTAAGGAGACGTCTGTGTTGGTTGTTTCTCCTCAGTTCCCCTGGGTCCTGTGTGACTACACTTCTTCTAATCTGGATCTGGAGGACCCCTCAGTTTTCAGAGATCTATCTAAGCCTATAGGTGTGGTCAACCCACGTCATGCACAGAACGTCAAAGAAAAGTAAGAGGCTCTGTTAATGCAATAGAAAAACATTGTGTAATGTAGGCCTGCAACTCATGATTATTTTAGTCATCGATTATTCTATCAATTATTCTGATTAATTGGGGGGCAGAGGGGGTTTGGCACATTCTGCAGATTTTTCATTTAAGCCTTTTTTATACAATATTTTAAATGCATTAAAAGATGAAAATCCTTTTATAAACAAGAAAATAAACATTTTATTGACTGAGATTCAATAACGCAGTGTTCCTAAAAAATGTTGATTATGTTTTAATAATTAATAATTGGACAGCAAAAGGATTTTTTTAATAGAATTTGAACCAGGTGAAACTAAAACAGCCACTTGATGAATTTTGGGTGGAACAGATTTACAGAAAAAGGTTTTGAAAACTGTTTATATTTTTTGTACAATTTTGTTTTAATTGCTGCTCTGAGCATGTTGTTCTCCCATCAAATGGTCTTTTTATGAGCATGCTTACTACAGTGAGCCTTTAATCAAATACTAAATTAGCTGACAATTATTTCAATAACCAATTCATAATCATTTCAGCCTTACTTTAACGAATATCCAAGTTAACATTGTCCACAATTTTATCCTTGTTTTAGTTAATAAAGCCCAACAAATATTTTTTTTCAGGTACGAGAGCTTTGAAGACCCATCAGGCACCACCGAGAAATTCCACTATGGCACACACTACTCTAATGCAGCAGGAGTCATGCACTACATGATCCGCATGGAGCCGTTCACCACCCTGCATATCCAGCTGCAGAGCGGCAGGTGAGGACTGTGGCCACCGTGTGACAGCTCCCAGCTCCTCGTGTGTTCTCCATTCTCATGATGCGACGTGTCGCCTTCGTTCAGGTTCGACGTCGCAGACAGACAGTTCCACTCGGTGGCGGCGGCCTGGCAGGCTCGCATGGAGAGCCCAGCCGACGTCAAAGAGCTCATCCCGGAGTTCTTCTACTTCCCGGAGTTCCTGCAGAACATGAATGGTGAGACGTTCCACAAGTAGCGGCAAACCTGTGCCGCTCCGGGATGTCCGCTGCAGCATGAAAGTAATCCATTTAAATTCTTTGCTAGGCTTCGACTTGGGCCGCTTGCAGTTATCTCAGGACCTGGTGGCAGATGTGTTGCTGCCTCCCTGGGCGACATCAAGGGAAGACTTTATCAGGAAACACATGAAAGCCCTGGTGAGTCACCAACAACACACATGGAGCCATAAAACTCAGTCATGCGTCTGCTGCCATTTTTACAGCTTTAAAGCAACTCTTAAATTGCAGGAGTCCGAACATGTGTCCTCCCACCTCCACGAGTGGATCGACCTCATCTTTGGATGCAAGCAGAGAGGAGAAGAGGCGGTGAAAGCTCTCAATGTTTTCTACTACTGCACTTATGAGGGTAAGGCTGCAATCAGGACTTTTGTGAGGAAACAGATGAACAAACTGCAATGTTCTTGTGGTGACCCTTGCTAAGTGGAAAGGAAAACATGTGAAGTGTGTTTTTCCTGGCTCTGCAGACTCAGGAAATATGGGCAAGGGTAATCATTCCTAAACTTATGTGTGCATTTAGTTTTTTCTGTGTGCCTGAACAAGCTTATTTAGGTTCACAACAGAAAATTATGAGCTAAACAAACAAAGTGAATAAAGGACTAATTTGCTTGTATTAGTGGTTATTCAGTTTAACTCTTTGTTGTGTCTGTTTGCTTCCCCTTGGGACTTATGAGGAAATAAAAAAATGGCCAAGGAAAAAATGAGTTGTGTGGTAGTGCTTCCTCAATTTCAGCTGACAAACGGTAACAATGCAGAAACATCAAAAAGAAAATCTGTTTGTTTTATTGTCATTAAACTTAAAACCAGATAAGTATTCAGTTGGGCTTAAACTACAGGGAAGCGGTTTTTGGGTTTTTTGCTTTTTCACTTTCATCCAAAATTTTATGACACCACTGATCTTTTGCTAACATGTTTATATGGCCTTTTATGAGAACACGTTGACTCTAAGGGGTTTTTATTATATGTCCGGTTTTCAGACTGAAATGTAACTTTAACCATATTTTTGTTACTTATTACACTCTAGACATGTGTAAAGTGCCTTTATATAAATATTTGTTTTGATATCCCAGCCTTTTTTATATCTCTGGCCATGACTCTCACTGTGCATGGCGGTAATATAAAGCTGGGTATGGTTTGAGTTGTTTTAAGCTTTTAAATTACATCCCGCCAGTTTAGGCGAGTAGTATTTTTTCTTTTATAACCAGTTCCAAACTTCTGAAGATCACAATACATTTTGACTTGCTTGAATTGCTTGTTTTCTAGTCTTTTTGTTGGGCAAGTATACTGCTCTCTGAAATAATGATAGTAATAATAACACTGATAATAAGAAACATACATATTGATTTATTTTAAGACTTCTTGTCTGAAAATTCCTTTACATTTACTTAGAAAAAAGTTGTATCTGACCTCTTAAATATCTCACTTTTCTCTGGGAAAAAGTTAATATTTGTCTTTTATTGGCTGTTGCAGGTGCTGTGGATCTGGACGCCATTGCCAATGAGACGGAGCGAAAAGCCTTGGAAGGAATAATCAGCAACTTCGGACAGACTCCCTGTCAGCTGCTTAAGGTACACTAAGTGAGAGAGAAAATAGAAAATTAACCTTTTTCGAGGCTCTAGTTAACATTCTTTTTAATATAGTCTATTCTAATCTACAAATTAATAATAGCTATGCAGTCTTTCATAATTTAGCCTAACAGTTCAGTCATATTGTTTCAACCAACCAAATTAACATCCTTCAGGTGTAATTCTTCTGCAGGTTTTTAAAAAGGTCAGAATTTCAGCGTTTTTAGAGATTTGAATCACATCGACTTTAAAAATGCTTCCGTCTGTAATTCTGCATCAGAACATGACAATGTTTCTCTGTAATCTTTGTCTGCGATCAGGAGCCTCACCCTCCTCGAATGACGGCCCAGAATGCATCTCGGCGGCAGGCCCGCCTGGACACTCTACCAGCAAACATCTTCGAACACCTCGGCAAACTCCGGCCATTCGTGGAGGTGAGGACTCATGTGCTCATCTAATTCCACTGATTTCATAATCGAACGCACTGTATTTATTTACACGTCTGCCTCAGGTGGTTAGTGATGGACTTCCTCTGGTTCAAGCACTGGTACCAAAGAATCAGAATCACTCCATCATGCAAGGCTCAGACACCTTGGTAACGTCCAAACCGAGCTCAGTTACAGCAGTAATCATTTTACAAGCTTTTTTTTAAAATTCTGACGCCAAGTCGCTTTCTTCTGTACAGGTGACTGTAAGTTCAAGTGGCTTGATTGGGACACACAGCTGGCTTCCATATGACAAAAACATCACCAACTACTTCACTTTCACTAAAGATCCAACGATGACCAATCCAAAGTGAGTGAGTTTATAAAAAGTGCACTCAGCGTGGTAGGCTCTATAGCTTAGCACTGGCCTTCGGGAAACTCCAAAGCGTGTTATATGTTGTTGTTTTGTCTGGTTGTCATGCAGTGTGGGTCGCAGATGTGCTCCACAAAAAAGGGAAAATTTGATATTCTCCCTGATGCATAGCTGATTTTCTTCAACATGATCTGGTTCAGACAATAAACTGGAAAGCCCACACCAGGCTGCTCCTTTCATGTGACTCCCAAGCTTGGCCCCACTAAGCCTGGCAGAAGTCCTCCGTGGTCGTAATTGTTGGAAAAAAATAAAAATAAAAAATCCAAATCATGGTCAATGAACTCTGAACAATGGATTCTACTTTCATCCAATCTGTATCCCATAAAGAACAAATGTTGAAAGCTTTGACCTGGTCGCATTAAGGTCCCAACAGACTCGTTTGTTTTAAGCTTGCTTCAACCTTTCTTTGTTTTTGCAGGACTCAGCGATTCCTGGCGGGACCTTTCTCTCCAGGAGTGGAGCTCAGTGCTCAAGTGCTGGTGGTGTCCAACGACGGCCGTCTGCTGTTCAGCGGGGGACACTGGGACTGCAGCCTTCGTGTCACTCAGCTGGGCAAAGGAAAGCTGGTGGGCAGGATCTGCCGGCACATCGGTGAGCTTTCTCATAGCACGCGGAGAACGGTTTCTTTCTTTTCTTCACTGGCATGAGGTGATTTTCTTTTATGTGTGTATTTGATAAGATGTCGTTACCTGCTTGGCTCTGGATCTGTGTGGCATCTACCTCATCTCTGGTTCAAGAGACACCTCCTGCATAGTGTGGCAGGTTTTGCAGCAGGTGAATATCTTTGCGCCCTCCACACAGACCCACATTGAGCTGCTCTGGCTGGAAGCGAAGCCGTCAGATGTGCATTCACAGTTATTTTAAATCGTCCCGCAGGGCGGATTCTCCAGCGGCCTGTCGCCTCGGCCTGTGCAGATCCTCTGCGGACATGACCTGGAGGTGACCTGTGTGGCCATCAGCACTGAACTGGACATGGCTGTCTCTGGGTCAAAGGTCAGAAATGTTACGGCTCAGCTCAAGAAGATGCCGTGACTAAGATGCCGTTTTAGAAATCTCGGTGCCTGGTTTCACATTGATATTTTTCCTGCTTGTGGTTTTTTCCATCAACAACAGGTTTCTGGCGTGTTTAACAATACAGCTTTGTCTATTCGGGATAAATATTTACAATATGCCTCCTGCAGCTTGGAAGGTCTCTAACAAACAAGATGCCAGTTGTTCTGTGACACAGCTAAAACTGACATAGGTGGTCCTTCCTTTCTGTTTTTTAGGATACGCTCAGATGCATTTTGCATGAATGTCAACACATAATATATGCAATATGTAATAAGAGCTATACCCGGTATTCTTAGTCTGCTGAAAAAGAAACCATGTTGCTGTGTGTACTTTCTACATCCCATCTTGCACTCTCTGTACTCCAGATGGATGTTCCCCAGTGCCTTGTAACTCACTCTGGGAAAGCATCTGCAGCAGAAAATGTTCCTGTGCACGTTGTGTGCGTGTGCGAACTGCTGCCGCAGGAAACCAAACCGTCAGCACGTGTTTCTGAACTTCTTAGATAAAATGACTTTAGTAATTTCAGCTCGTCAATTAGAGACCAAAGCAGCCTACATTAAAATTAGATTAGGTGTCATGCAAAAAAAAAAAAAATGCAACGTTTGTATGTGTTTGCTCATCAGTGTTCCCGGGCAGTATGGAAAAATCTGGAATTGGGGTTTAAATATTTTCCAGATTTAAGCAAGTAAAGAAGAGCATGTGTATGTCATCCATCCATCCATCCCTTTCTTCCCTGAAAGTCTGGGGTTTTTTTGTTTGTTTGTTTGTTTTTTAGGAAAATGTGGTAAAAACAGAACTGCGAACTCTGGAAAAGTGAGCACTGTTAGGATGTGAGATATTCAGGAACCCTGACCTCCGGATGAACAGCTTGGAGTTTTGTCAGACAGACTTTTCCACTGAACCTTTTAAGACACAAACAGCTGACAGAACCGCTAGCAGTAACATCTTAATCCAACAACTCAGACAATAGTGAGTCATTGAACACATTAGCTGTTCAGTACATACACGTGTAGAAAAGTGACGTTTTTATCTGATCTCATCTGATCCTAGACGACTTTGTATGTAGAGATGTTTGCTGTAACCATGACATCACTCGTTGGTTTCGTGACTGTGCGTTATCTTATTTTCGTACTGTTGGAAATGACCAAATTAGGAAAAGAAAGTGGAGCCTCGGAGTGATGGCTAAAGGCTGATTAGACAAAAATGTGTGTCTTTGAAGTCTAAGAAGGTTTTTGTGGTGGAGGAAGGAAACCCAATCAGGAGAAAGGCTGTTACCAGGTTACACTGCATTCCTAAGTCTTTTCTCCTAGACCATCCGCTATTTCATTACGTTCCTTAATATCGCCACCAAATTAAAAATGATAAACAGAAAACTATTAAGAGTCTCAATACTTCTGTTGAGGTCTCTGTACATGTTGAAAACTCTTAATTGTCTATCTGTGTGAGCAGCTGTTACATACTTCCTGACCCTCTGCCTATTGCTTTCCTTCCTTCCCAGGATGGGACTGTGATTGTGCACACAGTGCGACGGGGACAGTACCTCCGAACTCTGCGACCTCCTGGAGACAGCAACGTACGCGCCCCCATCACTGCGCTCCAAGTCGGGATGGAAGGCCACATCGTGGTGCAGACGTCTCAGGAGGAACGCTCTCACAGGAAGGTACGTAAAGAAAAGTATTCACTCCCCCTCGAGCCTTTTCGCAGTTTGTCACGTTGCAACCTCAAGCTTTAATCTGCTTTGTATTTATTTTATGTGACGGACAAACACAGACCAGCGGTATGTAGGTGTGAGGGTGTCTAATTAAAAGTCAAAGGGCTAACTATACAAATATATCTCGCAGATTTTTTACAGGTGTTCTGCAAACCTCGTGTAATCTTTCTCCAGCAAATGTGTGCTTCTTTATGCTGGTCTATCGCATGCAATCATAACAAAATACATTCATTTTTGTGCTTATAGTGTAACATCATGTGAAAAGCTCTATCCTTGACTGCCACAGCCACTAAATAAGAGCAGCGTAATTCAACTGGTATTTATGTGGTGATTATTCCTTCAGGGCAAGCACTCGGTTCATGTTTACTCTGTGAACGGCTGTCTGATGTCCTCTTTCACCATGGAGGAGCAGATGACCGCGCTTCACCTGGTGTCTGAATACGTCATCCTGGGCACCGTGCAGGGCAGCCTCCACATCCGGGATTTATTCAGGTAGAGACTTTTCGAATAAGTCAATTACGTTCAGAGTTACTCAAAGTCCCATTTCATCCCATTTAGTCACATTACATTAGTGTATGTTTTTTATTTGGATTTTACGATTAGCCAACAAAAATTGACACATGATTGTGAAATGGAGAATAAAATGCTGCATGTTTTTCTTTTCAAATATTTTTTTAGGAAAATATTTGAATGGTTTGTCCCCATGAGTCAATAGTTGTAATTACTACTCATGCACAACAAGACTAACATACAGTATTTGCTCAATATAATCTGCAAAATAATTGTAGCTCAATCAGGCTGACCAAGTTTGCTCTCTCTGTTGAAGAAAAGCATCCACACAGCACATGTTTTTTTTTAAATAACGCAATTTATTATGTGTCTATTTACTCATGATACTTTTTGTTTAATCTATTTAATTGAATAATTTCATGAAGGACTCTTTAAGATAAATCAGCTCTAACATCTCCCCGTTTTGCAGCCTGGATTCTCTGATAACGCCCCTGGCCTTGAGGGTTTCTGTGAGGAGTGTGTCTGTCACTAAAGAGTTCAGCCACATACTCGTGGGACTGGAGGATGGGAAGCTAATAGTGGTGGGGGCAGGGAAGCCTGAAGAGGTGAGAAGCCAAACTTCAAGAGTGTGTGAGATGGAAAGGCGGCGAAGGGGGAGGAGGATAATTATACGCAGAGTATTTGTTGAGAACCAAGTTTTTCAGACGACGCTGTAATTGGTGTAACCGATCCCATGTGAATAAAATCCACGTTCTCTCCTGTTCTCAGGTTCGCTCCGGACAATTCTCCCGTCGCCTGTGGGGCTCCACACGCCGCATCTCTCAGGTGTCGGCGGGTGAAACAGAGTACAATCCTGCGGAGAACGTCGGCAAATGAGGGGAACCGCGGCGCGAGGACTTCCCTTAAAAACAAAGAAACAAACTAAAAAAACTGGGGGAACTTTACTTATAAGCCACTGATATCTCTCTGGGAGAGAAATTATACACTGTGCACTTTTAAAAAAAAAAAAAAATCCTAAATGTTTTTATATTTTATTGCAGATTTCTTTAGCAGGTGTGCTGTTTTGAATCAGCATCAATCCAAAGAGTGGCCTTGTTCGTCTCGTTTCTGGTGGAAGAGCTCGAGGCTGGGAGGGGCTTTCAGGCTGTAAACTCATGATGGACCGTGTGAACTCTTTGAGTCACATTTCAGCGGAATGACTCACTTTGATGAACACTTATACTCAGACAGAAGTGAGGCTGTGAAAATTACCACCACCTTCACCTCTCCCCTCACCACGAGTACCACGCACAACTCCTTTTGTGTTGTCAGAGCCACAGCTGGGATCTCTGCACTCTTTAAAAGCCTCCTAAAGCCATTGATTGGCAACACGATCTTAAAACTCCTGGAAACTTGAAAGACACAAGAAAACGAAACTTCAGTAGACGTCGCTCGAGATTTCCACATTGCAATACCGGTGAATGCCACAAGAGGGGAGCGTTAGGAGGGAGGGGGCAGGGGGATTGTAGAAAGCTTGTGAACCTCTGCTGTGTTGTGGGTTTTAGTGTTTGACAGATGCTTCGACTCGCAGCAGTTTATGGGTCTGCATTCCTTTTTAGGCTCTGAGAAATTAAAACCTGTTACAATTAAAGCAGCCCTGCTTTAATAGTCGAGTATGTGAAATATATTCACTTTTTAAAAATGACAATTGAGCTTTCGTGTCAAAGAGGGAGAGCCTTCTGTTGCCTTATACACACAATCGGCCTTTATGAACAGCTTAATTTAACAGTTTTAGGGTTTTTGCATTTTGCCACTTGTCTGTATCCTTGTTTGATTTTTATCGAATAAGTGCCTTTTTTTCTGCTCCACTCCCAGGCCTTGTAATAAACACTGAATTCCAATCAATGATTTTACTGCAAGATGTGACACTTTTCTGCTTCATTGTGACTCAGATGTGGGAGAGATGTTCTGAATGAAGCCATGAGTAAACTACTATCAGCGTGAGGTTATTCGCCTCCGCTGCTGTTGTAGTGAAAGAACATCTAAAGAATGGCGTGATGACTGCAGCAAGTTAAACGGTCCGTGAGGGAACTCTGGGGGAATTTGCTTCCTGTCTGTTTTTCTTTCTTTCTTTTATAGTCTTGTTGGTAGAAAAAGAAAGGAACACAAATTAGCTGCTGTTTTCACAAAAACACAAGGGAAGCTACATTAAGAAACACAATCTACTGTTGAAAATTACAGTGCATTGAAAAGTATTCACATCCTTTAAGTTCTTAACATTTTATCACGATACAGCCACAAACCTTCAGGTGTTTTTATTTTATTTATTTATTATTATTGATTTGCGCCATTAGTGATCTAGGACCACAAAATCTTTGTTGCAAAACTTTAGCAGCATATCAGGAGGAAGAAACTAGAGGAAGACATGCAGTAGGCGAGCCAGCGTCAGGAATCAAACCAGAAACATCTGCCTAAAGTATAGCCTCCACATCTGGTGTGGCTACTCTGCCACTGAGCTACGCAGTGCCCCAACTTTGTTTTTAGACAAAGCAACACAAGATAATTGTTAAATGGGAGGAAGATGCCACATGGTTTTCAAAGGTTTCCAAATAAAAATTTGAGAAGTGCCCTGTGTAATTGTATTCAGCCCACCTTTGCTTTGACACCCCTGAATAAAATCTGCTTTTAAGTGTCTCAAGAAGTATCCCAGTTGGTATATAGAGTCCGTATGTGTGTGATTTAATCTCAGTACGAATGCAGCTGTTTTGTAACGGCCACAAAGGTTTGCCAAAGAAATTTGGTTAACACACCTGAAACGGATCAGGAATAAACATGGGGGAGTTTAAAACGGGGTTTGGTCATAAAACAGAACCTCAAGTTTATAACATCTCAACTCCAGCATTAGGAAATGGCAAGTGTATTGCAGAACTGCAAACCTACTGAAACGGGGCCATCCATCTGAAACGACAGGCCATGCAAGGACAGCATTGGTTAGAAAAGCAGCCAGGAATTCTATGGTGACTCTGGTGGAGCTGCAGGGGGCCACTGCTCAGGTGGGAGAATTGATTGGTAGAAAGAAGAGTGGCAAAAACAAAAAAAGCCAGTATTGAAAGAAGCGTGATTAAAACTTCAACAATTAGATGTATAGGAGATGCTGAAAATACGAGGAAAGTGGTGTTAAAAGTTGCAGAAAACCTGAGACTGGGCTTTTAGAGTTATAATCTATTGGTTTAGATTAAAACATGTTAATATGTTAGAATGACCTTGACATAAACCTAATTGAAAATCTGTAGCAGTACTTTAAAATTACTGTCCAGCTAATCTTACAGAGCTTGAGCATTTATGCAAAATTGTATCCCAAACCTCTTGCAGCTGTAGTTACAGTAAACTGCTGACTCAGCCGAGCTGAGTACAATGTCAGCCAAACTTTTTAGATTTTTATTTGGAGAAATTTTTGACAACCATAATTTTCCTTTCACCTCACAGCTATGTGCTTCTTTGTGTTGGTCCATCATGTAAAATCCCACTAAAACGCATTGAGGTTTGTGGTCATACTTTTACAGTGGACTGTGTGTGTGTGTGTGTGTGTGTGCGTGTGTTTGTGTGTGTTTTAGAGACCATCCAAGATTGAAAACGGTTTAAACCAAGCTATAGATTCTTTATTTGATATTTGTTGTTTACAATCCACGAGATCTCACCTCTGGAACATGTTGACCATAGTTCATTTATCAAACCCCTTCTACCTGATCTTAATTCAAAGATATCTCTTCACTTCAACTAAATGTACCTCTTTCTGTGAAAACTGTGTTAAAAACAGTGATTGCGGCATTGATACTTAATACCCCTCTTTTCTGTGGATTGCCTGAGGAAGACGGCCTGTTACTCCAGATTAAGCCTTTATTTGAGCTACATGAGGACGGGGAAATTGATCCCGCTGCCACAATCATAGATCATCCAGCTTCTCTACTGTAATCACAGGTTTGCGCATGTGTCTGTGATTTTTAACCCTTACTGGAGTTGAAAAGGTCACGGCGAGCAGCCATGCATGGAGTGGTAGTGGGGGGCTTTGATCTCCTGATGGGCTGAACATCCTGTCAGCCTTCCCATAAACACCTCCGTGGGGGAACAATTTGCAGTGGAGGGAGGATGTGATGGGGGAGCAGAAGTGGGTGGTAAAACTAGACCCCCACTCAAGCATTAGGAGGGTGAGGAGTCGGTGTGCTCACCCTGACAGAGGATGGGGACGGATTGACACCTCTCTCTTAGTTGTGGCCCTATATTTTTCATTGATCCAGCAGCCTTCCCATCTCCCACCCTGCCCACTCCTCCAGACCAGAGGGCAGGCTGAGGGGATGAATGTAATGAAATACTAAAGGATACAGTGCAGTGAATTTTTCCAGTTGCATTTATCAAACTCTACAGGGTAAAGTTAGTGATAGTTTGGACAGAAAATGTGTTTCCAAGGAGCCACCATCTAGATGGAGTCTGTTTCTTCTTGACAGCGCCTGGTGGCCCTAAAACACACACACTATTCTTTTAAGATTTAGCAGCGTTTTTCATCTTTGGTAGGATAAACTTTGTCCTCAACCAGCCTTGTTTACAGTAATCCGGTAAACTATTTCTCTGACTTTAGAAATAGGAAGCCTTTTCCTGACTTGTGATAATAAGCGCAGGCATGCTCTTGTTGAAATGGTATGTTTTTAGTCCTTCCTATTTTGAACATTTGGTAAAAGAAATTAGTGTCAAATATCATATTTATATCCCCAGAAAACCTGAGGCAATAGATTACTGATCCAAAATTTTATAGTTAGCATCTCTAAAAACAGAACCAGCTGTGAAATCATTGTTTATGAAGTGGATTTTTCTATTTTTTTTTATCCACAGAATAAATATACTTACATGAAAAGTTGTGATTCTTAAATGAAATTTTAACATGCGTTTTTATAGACATTTTCACTTTATCACTGCTTTGACCTTTATTATGGTCAGCTTGTTTTTCATCCAAGGACTTTAGTTCATCAGATAACTCCAGAGTTTGGAGCTAGTCTGACGGCTGGAACTGCACCAAATATCATTATTTAGTCTTGGTCTTTATTCAGCCACAGTTTAAGTTGTTTTTCTTTTTTTCTTCTCGCAACAGTCTTATCAGCTCACGCACACACCCAACTGAGACTACAGAGGAACTCAGCCCTCTTATTAATACATGAACCCTGGCTCCTGCTGGATGATTTACAATATTAGATGATAAAGACAGGAATTGCTTATTTATGTGAAATTCTGATTATCAATTGCTTGTTTGTTTTCCTGTGGTTTCAGAGTAAAATTAGATTCTTGAGAACTGGATTGTTTCTTTAAATGGAACAGTGAGAGTCATCTTCTGCCAGCAAGTTCTGCTTTTTAAAACATGAAGTGCTGTGTTAAACGTCTTTCATTTCTTGAAGGACCAAAACGGCCTTGTAACTTTTTTACTTCTTTATCAACAGTTAAAGACCTGAGAGGTGCATCATTCTTCTGTTGCCAGATGATGTTAGTGGTGCTAAAATATGCTAAAACAAGGCAGGAGCAACTGTGTTACCCCTGTAACTTTGTGACAGGCCTTAAGTTTTGCAATCTTTTCTTCAAAGCCTTATATGTCAGGGTGCATAGGTTAAATTAAAAGCAGCCAGAAAAAAACCTTATAGAAATACTGATGAAGGCCTAGTTAAAGTTTGGGTACTTGGAAAAGGAAAGAGTTAAAATACATCAAAATTCATTTTTTTATGGTACCACTTTAGACAATCATTGAACACAGTTCACAAGGCAGGATTTCACGTCTCATCTGAGCTGAATCTTTTTCAGAGTTTACCTTAAGATTTTTATTTTCTATTCAATTTGAAGAAAATGTCCAGATTAGCTTAGCTGAACCCTGTGAACTTTTTTTTTTCTGTTTGAAGTCTGTCGCCTCATGGAAATATACCAGAGTTGGGCATTTTTTTTCCATTCTGCTTTTCCAGCTAATATTTTCCGAAGTCTACAGGATCACTCAAAAAGTCTGCCGTTGCATCACATCCCCTCTAAATATTGTCTTTGCCCTTTTTTGTTGTTGTATTTCCTCTCCAATTGCGTTTTCTGACGTTTTTTGATAAGCCTGGTATTAAAAGTTTCAACCTTGGGTGCGTTGCAGAAATCTTCACTTCTTAGCACAAGAAAAAAAAGAAAGAAATGTGCTAAATTCATCTTAAAGAAACCAGCTCCCATTGATGTGAGATCAACTTGCCTGGGAGTTTATGTGCAAGCAGAAACATCCTCTTGCTCTCTTCTCTTCCCTGAGCAAGCTTTGAAGTTTAGGTCATATTGTGTCAGAGATCTTCCCCCACATTTGTTTTTCTCTGAAGTCCTTCTGCCCCCCTGGGATGTACTCACCAGAATTTACAAGGTGTGTAATTCACCCTGCATTGGTTTCTAATCTTTTGAGTTGCTAAGATCAAACATTGCTGCAGTCCTTGGGAGCGTCTTGTGTTATTCACGTGTTCCTCTTTGTGTCAGATAACAGCAGGTCACAGCTGTGTGTAAGAACGCCTGAAGGGGTTGTAAAGCAATGCCCCAACCCCTCCAACCAATGAGAGGTTTTACCAGAAGACGGATATTTACTGCGAAGCTTAAATCCTGAAAATATCAAAGCTCATTTTTTAGTAGAGGATATTTTGGGAATTAGCGAATCATACTAGTTTATACAAGTCAAACGTAAAGTAGAAAGTAAGTAATTAATGGGTTTAAAAATGTTCTTACTACTGATATCCCCTCTGAGTCAGAAATCTGTAGAACCAAGTTTTATTGCAAAAATTCAGCAAAATGTCTCAGTTTTCTAAAAATATGATTTGACTGGACTATCCTAACACATGAAGACCGCTTTCGTCTAAGCTCATCCATTACAATTCCAGCTGTAAGTTTCTTTTGCAGCCACCAACAGGATTTCGTCATGAATTGTATTGTATTTACATCCATCTTTACACTAACTCCCTCAAACATCCCCACAGCAGGATGCTGCCATCACCGTGCTTCTCAGTCACAGTGCTGTGTTTTCCACCACGCACAGTTTTTACATAAGCGTCAAAATATTAAGATGACCAGAGCAATTTCTGCCACATGTTTGTGTATCTTATGGTTTTCTGTTTACAATGACAAATTTGCATTGTTGAGATTAAATTGCACACAAGAGAACTGTATTCATTAAACTGGTGACTTCATGGACAGGATGGTTAAAGACAAATTCATAGTAATATTTTCACAGTTTTTGGGGCAGCTGAGGGTAAAAATGTCGAAAATCCTGCATTATACATGTTCAACACCTCCGTTCCTTTGCTTGTCATATCAAAGGAAATTTTGTCCAGTAGGTGTAACTTGACAAAACATAAAAAGTAAGAATACTAAAAGGGCATTAAACATCGTGTAGTGCAGAACAGGATCTTCCATAGACTTGTGAAATCATTTGCAGCTAGAAAGCTGTCACTAAAAGAGTCACGGTTCTTCTTTGTGCACTTTAAAACAAATAGTTTATTATCTTTAACTTAGATTCGAGCACTTCCGACAGGTATGCATGCATTTAACAATCTGTCTTCAATTCAACAATTTAGACATCCTGTGCCGTTAAAGTTAATGAGATCGGAGTCCTTTCACCGCTTCTCGGTGATGCAGCCAATCACGGAGCCCGGCTGAAAGCTGAGGCGATGGGAGGAGAAAAGTCCAGGCAGGAGAGCCTGGAGGAGTTTTTTCCCTTTGCCTCATCTGTTGCAAAGCTGCAGGAGAGAGAAAGCTGCAAACGTACATCCCGCAGCCCGAGACAGAGAGAACTCTGTTGCCACTTATTCCGCGGAGGAATGAGCTGAAAGAAACTAATGCCTTCTCTGTGTTTTCCCTGGATTACATCTACGGATTTTACGCATCTGGAAGTCGCTATTTTGTGCGTAAAAATAAACTTTACAGGTCCATGACGGAAAGGCGGAACCAGCGCGTTCATGTTTTTTAATTACATTTTGTGCTGTGGAGGTTTCTGGCTGGTTTAAGCCGTTCATTGAGCGCCGTAGGCAGAAACGAGCGCTGTTACGACGGGGGAGACGCGCCGCGGTGACCGGAGTGAAAGAGACCTGTGGAGACTGGAAACATGAGATTGATTGTCATCTCTGCGGTTCTGCTGTTGAAAGTAAGCAGAAAGATAAAATGTATTTGCCTGTTCTGCTTTGACAAAGTTATTTTTTTTGTGTGTGTGTGCGTGTCTCTTCTATTTCATATTGAGAATATTATCCTAATATAAACCTGAGGAGTTTTTGTAAACCTATCCCACCCAGACTGGAGCACACTATTGTTCCCAGAGGATTTCTGTTTCACACCGCAGAGCCATATGGATGGCACAGGCTCTGTATGTTGTGTTATTGTTGCCAAATAGTAATAGAAAGATGAAAGTCATATGGTGTGTTTGGTTCCCCGGGGTTCCAGTACAATATGCTTTACATCTGCATGCAGAGCCGGTCCAAGATTCTTTAAGGCCCGAAACAAAATTTGAATTCCGAACTTCACCACAGTTTAGCCAAAGTCTTTATTAACATAATCCATGTTTATATGTTTAGGCATTATGCATTTCATTTAACAATCTCTAGAAGTTGTTCTTTTCTTCTGGATTATAGGTAACAGTAGGCTAGCATGTACAAGTATAAAAAAACTGTCTGAGTTTCCCCTCACACCACTCCTAACCACAGGTTGCCATTTCGTCCTCTCTCAGTTTCGTACTTCAGCCACCTCACACCACTGGATGCCAGTTTATTTTCCTTATTAGTTGTATCATCAAGTATGGAGATTAACATTAAAACAAATGTCATGTCATTTTGGATCCAACAGTTTTTGACAACTTTCTTTTGGACCAGGTAGCCATTTATTTTGGTTCCTATTCCTGTTAGAAGTAGATGAGTCATATTAAATTGGATTACAATCCCTCATTAAACAAGAGTAACTCTGCATGTGGATCTGATTTATAAGAGTCGGGAAACCACATTCTCTTGGCAGACTAATGTGAAAATTCAAAAGGACACAATAGTGAAAGACCAAAGTTAGCACCCACCATTGATCTAACACTACTCCGAAAACAATTATGCCTTTGTAAAGCTGACTTTTGCTCTTGAATGCCCCCGAAGGGTTTTGAGGTGTTAAGCAGCTGCTTTTATTTTCTTCATTTTTATCTTAATTTGAGAGGCTAGTTACCAAAATCCTTGGAAGAATTTGATTTTGGGCTCTTCCAGCTACCACAGCTCAACTAAAATCTCCTTTTGCATCATACATCTTTAAATGTTAATGCATGATATTTTTGCTCATAACTTTTGCAGTAGAAATTTCTCCTTACCTCTGCAATGTAGATATATGTAGTACATTGTAGAGAGGTACAGACTGGGATACTTCTAAAATATTTATTTATTCTAAAAGAAAATTTTTAGCAGAGAAAGGTCCTTACAGGCTGGCTACACTGTTTATTTTGCATGATAACAGCATGCAAATGGTTTCAGGTCAGTTTTCCCTTTTGCAATATTGTTTCTCTATGTTGTTCCTATTCTTTGTCATTTGTTTGCTTTTATTTGCATTTGTAATAAGCAAATCATTTCATACCAATGAATTCAAACCATTGCATATCAGTTTAATGTTTTTTTTGTTGAATAATTTTATGAATTGTGGAGATAAGCATAAAATCTAATTTAACTTAATATTATTTTCTGAAAACTTTGTATTTCCATTCATTTCTTCTCTAATTTCCCTGTGGCTCTTATAGCATATGACAGATTATGAGTGCTGATCAAACTAAACTACTGTAACCCCGAGCAACCGCCTTGCTGGTAGATGTGATTTGTGAGTCTGAAAACCACATTTCCTTTACCAGATTATATAAAGTTACTTTAAATCGTTGGTTGTCAAAGCACGTATGAAATGTACACTCGGTCTGCAGGAAATGACTCATGGCAGATGGCTCCATGTTGTACCCAGAAACATCTGGTTAGAAACCAAATAAAATGGGAAAAGTTCAAATTAGAGAAGGGTAGAAAGAAAAGAACCCTCTGCTGATTTTTCATTTGGGATAAAACAAAATCTAAAACTCTGCTGCTCTAGAGCACCCCCTGTAGGTTTCCAGGCTTTAAGCGCCTGCTTAGTTTGCTAATGCAACGCCTCAGACCCTGGAGAGCCCTATGGTTAGAGATCATCCTGCAAACGTGTGAAAATCTTTTTATCATTGTTGTGTGTTTGAATTGGGTTATCATTTCCAACTCTCACACAGAGGCCACCATTATGTGCTAAGGCACTAAAAGCCAAAACACAAAGGCACTTTTCCAAGATTATCCACCACATACAAAGTAAATGATCTGTTTTATGAAGAAATTATAGCTTGGGTGTTGTTTTGATGGCGTATTAAAAAGCCAGGATCAAGGTGAATAGAAAGCCTCTTCCTTTGCTGCAACAGACAATAGTCTGACTCTCATTTTCGTCCAAAGGCTCACAGCGATGGAGTTCCTGTCTAGACTTGCTCTTCAAAGTCACAGCACTTTTGTTAGATTTAAGTATTTAGATAACACCTCACCTTTTTAAGAAGATGGATATTTCTTTGTGATTTGAGGGGAAGATGTCAACAAAGAGCATGTGTGAAGATGTTGCTTCTCATCTAGAAAATGCACCTCTTGTCACATGATTTTCTCTTTTCTTATTAGACGATTTAGCGCAGATGCAGAAAGTTGTCGGATTAAATCTGTTCATTCTCAGGATTGTATTTATTATCTCACTGCATCTGCTGATTACCGCTATTCCCAGTGAAACTTTTCGTACAGCTGGAAGGAATAAACATCATTTTAAGTCATTAATAGTCTCTCAACAATACAGTTGAAGCTAGTAATAAATAGTAATGTTTGATATCGATGCTACCTTTGGTCATCTGTGATTTCTTTGCCCAGACAAAAAAAAAATTGAAAACCACGTGCTTTATTTGGTAACCCTGCAGATGGGATGTGGAGCTGGAAGCTTGCCTCGGCCCACGCTGTCTTGGCTTCTTCTTCAGTCGGATTTTAAATTCTCATGGATCAACGTTTTCACAAGGGGGAGAGCATCCTTTTGTGAGTCTATTTTTCCGCGGATCAGATTATGTATTGAAACTCCGGCCCTTCTCACTTCAGAGAGGGGCAGAAAATGTTTAACGCGCTAAGAAGGCGTTGTGTGTGTGTGTGTGTGTTAGTGTGTGTGCGTCTGATCCGCGTTGACTGAGTGACTCGGGCAGCCGTGGAGTTAAGAGGCCCATTGAAAGCAGCTCTCCATGGTGGTCCGGCTGGTCTCACTGGGGAATCCCTTCAGATTGAAGCTTACTACCTTAATGGCAAAAGCAACTGCAGCTCCCTTTCCTTCAGACTCAACAGATAAGAGAAAAATACTCCGAGAGGTTGTGACCAGTTAATTTATGAGGATAATGACAAAGTCTTTTAGCAATACAGTAAGCCTGTCCCCTAAAAGTAAGTTGCTTTCAGGGGACAAATCGCTTGTTGCCACCAGAGCCAACCCCAGGGCTCATGCTTGACCACAAAGCTAAAATTTTTGTCCTTGTCTATTGAGAATGACAATACTATCAAAGTGTAAATAAAGTGAAAGATTTTTAGTTGTTTAAAATGCAAGATATAAAGGATTTGTTGGTTTTATATTGCAATAGTACAGAGAATAGTATTTGTTTGATCGCTGTTAATATCATTACAATCGGATTCTACCAGGTTAATATTTTCTTTGTGTTTGAGACAGCTGGTTCACAAATATATCTAAGCAAATAACTAATTGTGTGATAGCCTTTAAACTTGCCTTCATCTCCACCAAATCTGCATTGAAACGTTGTTAGTTAGTGGTGTGAGTGGAGGGGATGTTCCTAACAGGAAGAGGGGCCCCTAATAAAATTCAGCTTAAGGCCTCTTTATGCCCTGGTTGTAACACTAACTACTCAATGATCTTTTAAAGTGTTCTTGTATTCATTTTAGATTCAGTTATTGGATTTTTGTAAGTCTCTTTGGCTATAATAGATTGTTCTGTGCAACAGTTTTAAACCGATGTGTTTTTTTCATATACTTCCCCATACCCAGAGATTAAAAATGCTTTGAGAAAAAGTTCCTCCACGAGTTGTCTATAATAACATAACTGGCTGATTTTGTACTTTGACAAATGTTAACGTTTATTTTAATTGATTTTCATTAAGCACCCATTGCTCTGTTTTACTGGTTAGACTTGGGAAGCCTGACAAACAAGGGAAAAAATATTCCTTGTTTGGATTTTGGGCTGAAAATGAGTGAAAAAGCCACTGAGCGACTATGAAAGACCTTCAAAAACTTTGAATATTACAAGAAAGTCTGGTACTCTTAAAGGAAATTAAAAGTTGAAAGTTTTAGCACAACTTAGTATGATGCTTGAAAAATATTTTTCTCTCATATTCATATCTTTAATTATTAAGACTACTATTTAATGTTTTTTTTTTAGCTCTTCATTTGCTTGTCTGTCTACAAATTTGGTTTGAGTTCCAAAAAATGTTACCTTTTTAGGAGCTAAAACTAATGTTTTCTGACAATTGCACAAAAACTGTTAGTTGTTCATTTGACAGAAATTATATAATAGGAGCTTTACTCATCAGTGCCTCATTAGGTGTGAATATTGAAACTGGAAGCTGTGATTACATGCTAGAGAACATGATTGCCTGCTGTAATAAAGAAGTAATATTTTATGTCACCAGTAGATCCCCTCAGGCTCCTCACATGACTGACATGTCATGTTATTGCCGTCATGCTCAGCAGTCCATTTTGCTGGTTTCATAAATGGAGGATAATTGACTCGTATGTATTGGTGTTCAAGCGGCTTTGTGGCTTATGGTGAAATGTTGGAATTTCTCTTGGCAACCAGCGATAATTTATTAAAGGAAAACAAAACAGATAAAGCTTCACATTTCTGCAAGGACATGAATTCAGGGCTGTTTTTGTTGCCCTTTTAGGGCAATTTTACAGGAATTTTTAAAGCAAGGCTGAACTAGGTTTTTGTGACTGCCAGTTTTAATGCACGCCTCTCTGATAATTTCTCACATAACTTAAATATTGTCCCTTTATAGTAATGCTTAGCCTTGTGAATATTACAGATTGTGTCACTCCCCTCCAGTGTGTCATGAATTAAATCTGCCATTGCACTCAGGGCCTCTCTTTGTGAAGTGTCAAACTTTCCTGTTTTCAGCTGAGTTGCTGTCCCATTTTCCAGCCCGAGCTGGCAGGGGTGAACCAGCTCAGGTTCACGCCGACTGTAAAATCAGAAATCCAAGCTGTAGGTAAAAATAAAGCAGGGTCACCATCATCAAATATTTATCAAAGCAAAGTTTAGGATCTAAAGAGGTTGACTAGTGTTTGGAGAAGAGCCTCATCTGTCACATAAAAGAGGACCAGCTGTGATGCTTTTTTTGGTTTGCTGTAAGTCCACTCTGTGTGCTAACTCCAGACTGGTTTATTCCTGCTGGGTCCAACCGCCCTGATACCATAATTCCTCTGATCTGGGCCCTGCGGCTAGCGTTCAGATATCATCGGCTCCACCGTAAAGCACCGCAGTCAAACTGACTGTTGTTGGAACGACGTGAGCCCAGTTTCAAAGCTATAGTATCAGCATGGAACATTTTGGTGTTTTCTGACTGGAAGCATAGCAGTCTGTGTGGGTGTGTGTCACTGGTGGGGTTTTAGTGGAGGCCCTACAGGTCCACACATGCTCCCTTAAGCTTCTTGGTAGACTTCAGAGACAAAGAAAGAAATCATCATTGGGCTGTTTAGATGTTGCTTTTCCCCTTAGCAGGAGGTTAGTTGTTAGACATCTGTTTGCTCGGTTCGTTCTTGTCAAGCCCCCGGGCGGAGAAGGCCAGTCGCCTTGTGCATGTTTAAGATGCCGTTGCATTGAGGCTGCAGAGGCGGGGGTTATTGGTGAAATACTGATCTTCACAGACACACCTGGAGGGCATGGTGACTTCAAAGGTGTCTCTTCATCCGAACACTCTCATGCTGGGTGGCTTTGGTTAACATTACACCCTTGGCAAAGGCTGGACTCATCTATTTACACCCCCAACCCCTTTCACATGCGCTGGCTGTGAAAAGTGTCCTTGGATTGAGTGGAAACAGAGTAGAAGCTCCTCTTGATTTGTTAGCTTCTATTACCTTCAGTTCCTTGCAAAGGTATTAATGTAATAGATTTTGTGAAGTTATGACCCCACACTACAATGTACTAAGACATAACTCACTACCCACTAATGGCCAGCACTGCAAAAGCATAAAATTTTACCAGGTATTTTGGTCTAGTTTCTGGGGCAAATATCTTATTACACTTGAAACAAGACAAAACTAACTTACAAGTAACTTTTCAGCAAGACAGAGGAGCTTGTTTTAAGTCAATAATTGTGTAGTATTGATTTAAAAAGTACTACTTCCACTTGCAGATTGTTTCACTTATAACAAGACATATTTTACATTTTATAGGTGAAATAATCTGCCAGTGGTGCTAGTATCTTTTCATCAATATTAAGGAATCATTTGGTTTAAAAAAGCTACTATGCTTTGCTTGTAAGTTAGTTTTGTCTTAACTAACTTACAAGTACACTAATTCAAGTGTAGTAAGATATTTACACTAGAAAGACAAAAGTGGTTGGTAGGATTTTGTGCATTTGTAGTGAGGGGAGTATTAGAAAAGCCCGAAGGATCAAAACTATGGAAGAACTGCAGAAATTCACAGCTCAGACTGCAATGAGTGTCAATAAGAAATACCTTATTGAAGAGAAGCATTATGAAGTTCTGTTTAGTTTATCTCAAGCCATCAGGGGACACAGCAAATGTGTGGAGGAAGGTTGCCATGTCTACCATTTCTAGTATCCTACATGCAAAACAATAGTTTTGCATTGAATATCTGTGCCAGGAAAGAAAAATCCCTATTCATAGATTTTTGCCATTCAAATTATCCAAAATTACTTCTTGGATAATTTGCAAGAGGTTTGTGAAATTTTCAGCTGTAATTGTAGATCAATTACTTTTGCCAAAGTATTGTCTCAGTCTGGCAGAATAGAAATGTGTAACACACTGTTCTGATTTTTGTTCACAAAACACTGTGAAAACCTTGTATCCATTTCAGTTTAGCTCCACTTTGTGTTGGTCTGTTAAAACACTGAAGTTTGAGTTTATAACAAGACGAATCTTTGAAATGTTTCAGGGCACCATCTATTTGTCTAATTCTTTTTCTTCAATAACGTAAAACCCAATAATCCTCTCAGGTGTAATCTCTTCTGTGAAAGCTGTGAAGAACATCTAAACTGTTGTGTTTGTGTCATATCATAAGCCGGACCTCTCCAGTACCCACTTACAGATAAGAAGTAAGAGCACTTGGAGAGTAAACTGAGTCAGATGGAAAGATTGCAAAAAAAAAAAAAAAAAAGAAAAAGAGGGCTTGCCGTTTTCCATGTGTCTTTGATCACAAAAGGGTGGGAAGTGTGGGATTTGTTTCCAAAAAGATGATGAAATTGTGTTTTCCTGTAAAGGAAAGACTTATGCAGGGTTTCTGTGATTTAATCAAAAGTAAATAGGCAAACAAATGTAATGAAATAAGCATTTTTTTTTCATTTGTTGCTCTTTCCTAAAGAGCAGTGAACAGTTATCTTTACAATTCATGTTTTTGCTAGGTTACTCTTGGGAAGGGTTGTGCCAGTGGGAAGTACACCGAGTCGGGACATTGTTGCAATTTGTGTCCTGTTGGTTATGGATTGGAGGAAATGTGTGGGAAGGAAAATACCAAATGTCTACCATGTCTGCCAGGTAAGCACTGACAATTTGTTTCTTTTTACAACAGGATGCTTCATATTTATTACCTGATATTGACTTTTTTTTCTAAAATTCCACATATTATTAATTTCCACCAGGCAGAGATATTTTGAGATATGTGCTGGAAACATAACATTTTTGTGTAACAAAGGAGAGAAAAGAAGCTTTTTCATGACTTTAAATAAAAAGTAAAAATTGATTAGAATCAGTAATGCTGTCCTGCTTGGATATTATCTCTCCCAAACATCTGCATGTGCAGTACTTAATGAGAGAAGTCACATTAACTTATTTTGTATCATATAGTAACATTTCAATATTTAAAATTGGAATGCACTAATTATTCATTTAAACCTGTTTTCCCAGGAACATTTTCACCGTCTGAAGGCCTCGACTCTTGCATTCCATGTAGCACCTGCCCATCTGGTGTCCCCATGCTGGCGTCCTGTTCGGCAACCCAGGACACGCAATGCGAGTGTGACACTGGCTTCTACTTTCTGAGCGGCTTAGGTCTATGCGCACCCTGTTCCAAGTGCAGGCCAGGTCACGGGGTCGTCCAGGAGTGCGGTCCTCAAGGAGACACGCTTTGCCAGAAGTGTGGCCCGGGAACCTTCTCAGAGGAGAATTTCAACACCAAACCATGCCAGGCTTGCAGACAGTGCTCTGATGAAGAAGTGGAGATCCAGTCCTGTATGCACAACTTTGACACACTCTGCATGGGTGAGTGCTCTTACGCAAATAGACTCTTCTTATTGAAACAGAAATCTAATTTATTCGGTACTTTTGCAAACAGTTCTTGAAGGAGGAAGCTGGGTATAATGTTATTCACTCAGTAAAATCACAGGTTGCATGTTTGAGAAATTCTTGAATCTTCCACGGTAGCCATTCGGGGGGGGGGGCTAAACACTGCTGTTTACAGACAGCTCCTCCTCAGAGCTGCAGAGGGGATGGCTTTCCCCACTCACACTTTCCCCAAACACCTGGTGGAAGTGTGAGGCTGGTGAGCTCATCATACAAACTACAGAACAATTGAAAATTGCATAATGGAGAAACATTATTGTGATGACGTGCTGGAGGCACAGTGTCGGAAAGAGTAGGAGTTTCTGAAAGAGACTTGAGTCAATTTCACAGCACTGAATCGCAAAGTCAAATTTCTTTAAAGCAATGATATCTGGAACCGAATAATCAAATCACGAGATGAAATCCACTTTTTTCCATTTGACATGGAATCCCAAAAAACAGACCAGTTTATGAAAGGACAAAGGGACTCAGTGGAGACAATTTGAGCTATCGTTATGTTACCTAAAACAGAAGACTCTAAACTCTAAATGACTTTAGTGTGAGATTATGCTACTCCAATAAAAAAATGATTTACTTATTACCCATTCTTAACAGGGTTACCATTAGTTGTGCAAGTTCCCTAAAACTGAATTTGAATGAACTACAACATCTTGAAAACTGGAGTTATTTTAATATTATAGAAATCTGCCTAGGCTATTAGCTCAACGCTATACTACGGACTATTTTTGTTGACTAAGACGGTTAAGTAAACTACCCACCTAAGGTAAAATAGTGTCTCTTTCTAACAACACTGCAGTATCCCACAAACTACCCTCTAGGTTTTGGTGGTATTTACTAAAACCTGTGGCATTATCTTGTTTAATTTACTTTGTATTACATCAACCTCTTTCAAAGATTTATGGTGGTGGGAAATTCTGTAAAACCCAATACCAGCACTACGAAAAAGTGCCAGCTTTCATCTTTCAACATGTGATGCTGGAAGACACAACAATAGTAGATAAAAGATAAACAATGAGTGACATGTAGGAAGGACTAGGGTCTCTGAACATGTGGGCAGCACCTGATTCCACAGTTTCTCAACACAAAGAAACACGAGAAGTCCAAAAGCTCACTTTAGTGTTGTCGTCCAATTGATAAAAAGTTGACAGGTCTTTAGGTTAAGTACTGCTGAAGGCAAAGAGAGGCAGCTGACCCTGACAGCTAGTGATCTTGCCCTCAATAGCTACACTTGCTCCCTAAGACAAGGGTCATCTGTACTCACTGAGAGTCCATCTGTCATGACCCTTTTGACCCTGCACAGGTCGGTGCCGTATCTTGTTCTGTTTGATCCCAAAAAGGCAAGACTGCAGGCGGCTAAAAAATAGGGGCAATGGGAGGTTAAAATCCCCAGGGGACCAGAGTGACAGAAGTTATCTTCACATCTGGTCCAAATATGTTCTGATGAGCATGTGTGCAGCTCCTTCTTGACACGTCTTTATGTTTAATAGAGAAGAAGCTGCACATTGGCCCTGCCGGTACCGATGGGGCCTTGAATATTCCTAATGGGGCGGTGATGGAGGAAAATGAGGAAGAAGACGGCAGCCCCGCACCAGGACCGTCCAAGTTTACACCGCAGGATGAGGGTGGCAGCAACAACATTCTCGTCTACGTGTCTGTTCTGGCTGCTGTGGTGCTGGGCTTGTTGGTTTATGTGGCTTATAAATGGTGGGTTTGTACTGTGTCCGTGTCCTGTAATAACGTGAGCATGATTGGGCATGTGCAAACTTAAAATGCTTTTATGGACTCTTCTCAGTTGGAGGTCGTGCAAACAGAAGAAGGCCCTCTCCAAGGCACGTGTAGCAGAGCTGGCAACATCTCCAGAAGGTGAAAAGCTCCAAAGTGACAGTGGTGTTTTTCTGGACTCTTACAGCCTGCAGGACAACCAGCCCAGTAAAGGTAAGGAAGACACACAGACTTTAATTCTACAATTGCAAATGCTTCATTTTTGTAATACACTTCCTTCTGAGCTCTAACTAAAAAGTCCTAGTGGGATGCACTTCAAAGCTATCTCTTCTGACAATATCTCCTCTGATCTTTCCTTAAAAACCTGCTGTATCAAATGCCACACGAGTCTTCTGCCCTCTGGTGGTTAATGGAGGTACGACAGGTGGCAAGTGCCAATGTGCCATATTTATTCCAAGTCCAAGGTAGCTGCTCGCGCCAAAGTTTTCATGGAGAACGAAATTTTATTCGAACAATGACAGACAGCAAAATATGTTAAAAAATGAGTAAAAAATAATAATAATTTCTGACCATGTAATGCCAAAACATTATTTTTGATAAGTGAGTTTATGAAACTAACTTTTAAACAGTATTGGTGCTTTGCTGAACAGCCTATAGTGTTAAATCCAATGAAAGCTGTGCTGAATTTGTGTATGTCAGCTGTAATCCTTTAGGTTCATGCAGGTTTATTTTATAGGTTGTTGTTTAGTAGAATTCTAGGTTTAATTTGCACTTTAAATACGAAATTCAAATATGCTATACATTTAAAACTTAATTTAAATCTGAATATCCCAGATTAACTGTTGAACCATTATCTATTTAGATGTTTTGTATATGCAACAATGACTTCAAGTATAACATTATCTATTATCACTTCCATTAGACTAAAGAGTTTGGTTTCTCATTGATCAGAACATATTAGAAGCAGCTTGAGGTCTTTTTTTGGCAAACTAAACAAAGGTTTCAGTCTTCTACTCTCTATAAAGTTTGTCAGTTTTATGTATGGGTCTGGACTATAAACACCATTCCAGTAACGATTACTGCAGTACTCAGTGGTTGACTGGGTCATGTGTTAAAGATGATTTACTGGTGAGGAAACGATTATCAGATTTCTCTTTACTCTGTTAGCATTACATTCCTCAGCTAAGTTGTGCCATTATCTCAGGCGTCCAACTCCCTCTGAGAGAAATGAGTCTCTGTTGTCCCATGTTGAACAGAATCTACCACACACCCTCTAATTACTGCTGCAAGGTAACACATTATTGGCCTTTTTTCATACCAAGGACAATTCTATATATGTCTATATATAGAATTATAGTAATATATGTTCTAATAAACACAAAGCAGAAATTACAACTGCAGGCATTTTTAAGCCTAGACTGATTTACAGTCAGAGACCATGAAGAAATGTCACTTGCCCTTTTCATGACCCTAGACCTGTACGAGTCATGTTGTTCCTCTCTGCAGCACTGCGTCTGACTTATTTAAGTGGCATGTTTTGGGGTATTTCCCTTTTTGAACAGTGGTATGGAGAAACTGACCTCTGTGTATCCATAACCCAGATGAAAAATTTAGATCAGCTTAGAAAACAATTTAAATAAGAATAATATTTTTTTAAAAATTGCATAATTAAAAAAAAAAAAGTTTAATTTTCATTGATACCAGTTGCCAGTTGTCACTTTGGACAATATATATATATATATATATATATATATATATGAGTTTTTTTTTTATCTCCTACTTTCGAAAAACACGGCTGTTTTCTTCTCTTTCTTCGTCCGGCTCCTTCTTTACTGTGAGTGTGTGAAAGCCCCCCTTTGACTGCTGGGATAAGAGCTGGTTGTAATTGTCTAAATACAGCCAGCGAAAGATGTTCGGACTCCCAGGTCTTGTTAAACTTGATGACTACAAATGTTTCGACTTTGTACACGGAAATAAAACAAGTCAGCTGGCTCGCTCGGCAGGCTTGACAGCACCTGCTTGCTGAAAGGAGGAGAGAGGCTTTTACAGTAAATCTCCTGAATGCGAAGGGCTTTGATGCCGTCTAACACCTTGATGCTCTAAGCTGTGTTTCTCTAGTGCGGCGCGGCTACAGCCTGTGCTGCTCTGCAAAAAGACTTAATACGAGACTTCTTACAGTGTGTGCTGGCATGCCTGACAACATAACAGCAGATGTAAACACAATTGTTTAACTACACTCCCCGTGGGAACAGGCGCCATCAGCGGATATGTGCCGGTGTTGTTCCGGGGAGCCGAGCCGTCAGCGCCTCCATGGGTGAATGTTGAGGCAGGGTTGAAGAAGTTTGGCATTTTAGGCCCAAGCCGTTTGACACAAACGAGCTGCTCTGTAGAGGCTTAAAAGCGCTGCTAAACAAAAAGATGCGCCTAAAAGTGGAGACACAAGCTGTCTCGGATGTTTTCAACTTACATACAGTCTGTCAGGTGAAAACACCTTACCCTCATGAACATTACAGATAAAGATTGCCAGAGCTGTGAACGGCGGTGCTCAGAACGTCAATCTGTTTGAGGACTACAGCCGCATAGTTATAGGTACCCAGAATCACAATCTAATCACCATGTCTCTATGGGACACAAAGGAATGCTAACAGATGCACCAACAGATTTCCTGGAAGAAAGAAGTAGAAGAGGAAGAGTTTAAAAAAAAAAGAAAGCGTTTTCCTCTGCCAGTCAGATTTACCAAACACAATCCAGGCTAACAACTGTGGCTTTTATCCACCTCAATAAACTGATTGCTGTCATAATGACTTTTTCTTCCTCTGCATTCAGTCTCACAGCTGGTTCCCACAGAGGGAGAGCGAGGCGCACAAAGAAGAAGGAGAGCCATAATGAGTAACTGCCCGCTTTGATTTATAGCTGTACATGAGTTAAACGGGCTATCTCTGCATGTGCCTCAAAGTGGACACAAAGCATTAGCTGGAATGTGATGAGTCTAATTATACGTCGTAGAGCATGTGAACGTGTTAAAGTTTTCATGCGTCAGGCATTGCTGCTGGGGTAATAAATGGACAAGCAAGGCCGACAGACATGAATCTTCTCCCTAAGGACAACAGACCGGGAAGTAAATCCCCTTCTACCTTGGATCGGCTCAATTATTTCTGTTCCTTTCTCATGTTTTCTCCTCTTCCTTTGCCTGCATTCATTTAAAGAACTTATATTGACAAGCTGAAGGCTTACCTATTTCAAATGTTTTAAGCCCTGTGTGCTGGAGGCACTATGCAGCTTCAAAGACATAGTATTAGGAATAGTAGCATGCCAGGATGAAGTAAAAAAAAAAAAAAAGGCTGCTGCTGTTTTGTCAGGACTCCTTTCTGTGTAAGCATGTTCCCTCCTTAGCTAGTGTGCTTTTATGTCCAGGTGGTTTCATTGTTCCTAAAACTTCCTTTTCCACATTGAAAACACACCCTTACTGTCTCTGTTTATACACATAGAAGCAAAGGTGATCTGCAGAACAGAAACTGCTTGGAGGTAGTTCCCACCTGCATGCATGCATGGCTGACACAAGCAGGATGACAGTATATATATATATATAAAAAAAAAAGAGTAAGAAGTTTGGGTACAGGCACAGGCAAATGCATTGGCCTTTTTGGTAGATATGTAAAAAAAAAAAAAGTTATTGCGCTAAAAAATGTAGAAAAATACGGCCTTTAATCCAGTGGTCTCAAACTCCAGTCCTCAACGGCTGGTGGCCTAAAGCCTTTGGATGTTTTTTAAAATCTCGACATCCTGTGTCATATTCTTGACATACGCTCATTACTCAGTAATGACGGAAAAAAAATCTGGGCATTGAAGTTCCCATGCATCTAAATGACTAATTTAGGTATTTTAACTTAGTGAAATCTGAAATTCTAATTCCTCAGATGTCTAATTTCAGGCCTCTCAAATAAGTAGCATTTTTTTCCCTGTGGACGATTAAGGCAATGCATTAATTTCCTGTATGAGGATTTGTAAGCAATTATGCAGAAGGACATCTTCTTACCTTAAGTTGAATAAGTTGTAAAGACAGGCAGTTAAAGTAATCCTAGCATTCATCCAGTACTTGGAAACACAGTCTTTAAAGCGCTGCTTAAAGTGTGTTTTGGTGTGTTTAATGTTTGTGCTTCTCACTTAATCTCAGAAAGAATGAGCAGAAAGCTCCTGAATCCTGAATGTGAGCAGGTGTGTGTGGGTGTGTAGGCGTGTGTGTACTTTCCTTCTCAAGCTGTCAAAAAAGAGGATACAACTGTGTTTACTTCTTGTTAATCCTAACTTGTTCATGAGTCATTAATTTAGTCAGTTGCTATGTTTATACACAAGTCCATCTCAGCACATTTGGAAGATTTGTGCAATGAGAGTGCAAGAACTCTGAGTATGTAATGGACTGAGAATGAGAAGCCTGCATAAATGTGTCAGCCTAAATGTGTCAAGTGGCGTGCATCATTTATCAAAGTTAGCAGTTATTAACCGTGGCGCAGCAGAGAAAAACCCTGTGCTACCATTCAAACTGCTGTGTCTTTCCCAGTTTCTCTCTCCCCATTGCAGCTTTAATTTGCCAAGCTCTGGATCCAGGAAATACAATGACTAGCCTTCCCCCATGTATTCGCGTAGGGATTTTGCGTATGCACAGACGGGTTTGGGAGCAAAAAGCACGCAGCCCAGACATGCTTCTGCAGAAGTTTTCCTTTCTTTGTTCCGATTTATCCCTTGTAATCCCTTCCTTCTCTCTCTCCTTTCTCTATGCGTGTGTCTCTCCCTTTTCCTTGCTCTGTCAAAGCCCCACTTTTGCTATTTATTTTCTATTTCAACAAGCCCTCAGCCTTTCCTTCCTGTTATCTCTGTCTTACTTCTTCCAAGTCTTAAGCTGTCATATCAAGCAGTCTGCCAAATTATTAGATGGGACATTTTTTTGAAAGTGCAAAATGGACCAAAAAAAGAAGAGATTTAACTGACTGTCAAAAGTGACCAAAAGTCTCTGAGAGGGATGCAGTACTCTTGAAGCTGCTAAGATGTTGAGGGGGTGATCACAGAACCATAAAATGTTTTATTGTAAATAGTCCACAGCATCGCAAGAAACATGTTGTGAAAAAAAGGCGCTAGCCAAGGATTTGAGAAGAATCAAGCATGAAGCTTCCAGGAAACCATTATCGTCCAGTTCTGTCATATTCCATACCTGAAACCTACCTGGAGTATCTACAAGAACAAAATGTTCAGAGCTCAGAGACGTGGCCAAGTTAAGGAAGAGCTTAACTGTAAATCTTGAGCTTATAACCTGAATCAATCGCCATCACTAAATATGCATTAACAAATCTTCAACCACTCTAAAATAGTTCATCTGGCAGAAACAAAACAGTGACAGAATGACACACATAATATTCAGATTCAGGAGTGAGCAGTTAGGGGAAGTTGCAGGTTTTACACTTGTGTGGTTTTGAGGAATTTCAAAGTGACTGACAATCTAAGTCAGAAGAAAAAAAAAATCCTTTTCTCACACTTTTGTAGATTAAATCTGTCCTGAGACTGTAACGCAACAGGGGATGCTTAAAACTGCAGGATTAAAAAAAAATATATAATAACTATGTTTACCAAAACCTGGCTGAATGTTTTCATTCCTTGAAGTCCTGACTCCCACTTTCTGGTTTCTGAAGCCTCCAAGGCGACTGCAACATGAATCTATTCCGCCAATGATTTTGTAATGCACTGGCCCTGTTGCTCTGAACAGCAATCAGCTTGCGAGATGAGTACAGGAAGGACAACACTGTTCCTTCCTCTAATTAAATACTGTACTCTGCCTCATGAATCAACAAGGGCACAGGTTTTATATTTCTACCTCAGGAGAGGAAATATAACACAGGACGGGGTTTGGCTCAGACTTTGTGTTGGGCTAAGTGAGAAGCCTTTGGGACTCAATCGGATCTAATTGATTACAGTCCCTGAATAACCAAAAGGAAAAAAAAAAATATATATATATATATCAAGATTGTGTAAATGATTAGTATCAGAATGAAAGAGGAACTGGTAGTTCTTCCACAGAGTTTATTGACTGTACACCCACTCTCAGAGTCAATATATGAGTGCTTGTGAGAATCTATAGCATGTGTGGGTGTGTTTTTCCAACAACTTTGCTTTGCTTTGTTTTGTTTTTCTGGCAAAGTAGTATCTGTCCTATTTTTTTATTCAAATATGTGCAGAGATACAAAATGTCCAGCATTTGTGCAACTCTGTGTTTGCAGTTCTATTTCAATCCAGCAGGGAGCAATGTTTTATCGCTGATTTTACCGATAGCTCTGCTGAGCTTTCCAAGCTGCCAGGAGGCGGCTCAGACACTGAATCAGCAGAACAAGAGCGAAATGTAAAGGTGTCTAAATACCATCAATAAGTAATATTATTGTAGCAATTCAATTCAATGTGTGAAACATACCTCTTATGCATATTCAATACACGCTGATATACTTCAAGTATCAGCAAACAAAAAGAAAACAAATTCAGCTTCTCAGAAAATTGTAATATTACATACAACCAATTAAACAGAATTAAAAGAGAAACATCATCTGCTAGGGAGTATGTCCATGCACTGTGCAGTATATACACTTATTGTTGGCCTGAATTCCTTTTGCATGAATTACTGCTTTAATGCGACCAGACAGCCTGCAGCACTGCTGAAGAGATTCTTTATAAGGTTTACATCAGACCAGTTTGCTGGTAAATCGACCCCAATGATGCCATGGTTGTTGCTACTTTTGGCAGGACAGGTGCTACGTCATGCTAGAAAATAAACTGTGCATCTCCATAAAGTTTATCAGCAGAGTAAAACATGAAACGGGTCAAAACTTTCCTGGTAGACTGGTGTGGCCGCAAGCAAATTGAGGCTCAGTTTGCCTCTTCTTTCTGTGTCCAGACGCTGGCACATTAATGTACTGTCAGTACAGGAACAGTTCAGACCTTCTTCCCGTTGTTCTCTCTAGTTCAAAGGTGGATTAAAACAGGGACAGCTGTGCTGTGGCTCACATCTGTGGTGGCTCTTGAAGTGCTGACTCCAGACGCAGTGCACACCTTGTAGAACGCTCCCACAGTCATTAATGGGTTTTTCATCTTGCAAGCATTATCTTAGGTTATCCCATCTGCATCCTTTATTCTACCACGCATGTTTCCTCTTATTCAAGTTTACATATGTGTGTGAACAGTTGGTTTTCATAGCAATGACCATTTGTCCCTTGTTTGCTGGACAACGTCAAATTGGCACTTTTCCCCATAACTGTGGAAGCCATAGAAAAAATATCTCTATTAAGAATTGTTTTTTTTTAACCCTCTCGCAATCCTAAGAGGGGTTCCAGTGGATCTCGCACGAGGTTTTTACAACAAAATCAGTGCAAGGGACTAATGAATGCAGAAAATGACTCCACCGAGACATAACACATGATGAAAAATCAAAAGAAAAAGTAGGCTTTGAAGACTTACTGTAGGTTGCATAACATACTGTTGATGTGGCATCCATGATGTGCTCTGGACCTACGTAGAGACAAGGAAAAGGAAAGGCCGAGAGAAGAGAAACCAGGAGGAGACACCAGTTATATCAGATAAAGGACAGAAAAAGAGAAAAGATGGGAAATAGGACAAGAGAAGACATGAAAAAAATTAAAGCAATTAATTAGGAGGGAGGTGGAGATGAGCGGCAAGATGAAGCAAAAAGTCCGTCAAGACAAGACAAAAGAGAGGAGTTTGGTAAAAATGTTTTGTATCCATGGCAGGAAAGCAGAAAGAAAAACAACCGGCATTCAAAATGAAAGGAAGAGAGTCAAAATGAGACAACAAAAGAATAAAAGAAGATTTAATCATCAGTCCCTGTGGCAGAACTTGACAGGGGAAGCTGAGGGTTTGCTGTACTTTAAGTTAAGCTGTAATTATGACAAGTTACAAAGACCAAGGAGAGCAAAACTATCCACCAGTTACTGCTTCACAGTGAGGGTTACATCATCAAAGCTCTCTTGGTCACATAT
This sequence comes from Girardinus metallicus, assembly GCA_903067095.1. Taxonomy (NCBI): domain Eukaryota; kingdom Metazoa; phylum Chordata; class Actinopteri; order Cyprinodontiformes; family Poeciliidae; genus Girardinus; species Girardinus metallicus. The sequence goes on from CAEGAE010059812.1 coordinate 86,772, forward strand.
CACTACTTTCATCTTGTTCTGTTTTCTGCAGTCCCTGAAGGCTACTTTGCCACATGTAAGATACTGTACGGTTCACAGACTGCAATATAATGCAAATGTGCATGTTGGTTTATCTACGGTATGTGTAAGTGTGTGTCTGTGGGGAGATAGGGCTGCGCAGTGTAGGCAGGTTTTCTCCTGTGTTTTCTGCAGGAAGCAGGATGTGACTTTGAATTTTGCTCTCCTGAACGTGTGCCTTTGCATTTGTGTTTTTCATTTGTTTTCCTAAAGCTGTGTGGGAGGCGAGGTGTCTGTGTCGAAATCTGTGTTTGACAAGCTGTCGATCAAAAGCCTGCTCAGGTTTTTAAAGAACCACAGCTTAGATTATCAGGCAGCTTTGATATAACTTGTTTTGATGCGAGGGGAGCAGGCTGGACACACTGGGATGGGGAAGTAAAACAGAACTTTAGGATCAGAGCTACATGGACAGGGTAAGAAGGAAAATGTCACTGGATTCCTCAAAAGGCCTTATTCCCTGTAAGCATAGGGACTATACCTCAGATAATGCGGGGTGTTATGTTTGCGTGTGCACGTGTACATTAACACCACACACATGGCTCGTTATTTTTAGCTCGCAACATGTTCTCATATGGATTTTGGATAGGAGTAGGCAAAGTTCACCCGTACACTCTGTAGATTTTCTTGTTTTATTCCAAGATATTATCTCAGACCATCATGTATATTTTGGCAGAAACAACCATACATGATATATGTATGTATTAAACCATTCACATTGTCAACATCAAAATGACACAATAAGCCAGGTGTTAGCAGAACACCCTCCCTACCTCCAAAATATTAGCTTTCCATTTTTATTTGAAAAGATAGCGGTTTGGAAAAGTATCTATGCCCCGTGAACTTTGTCAAATTTTTTCACATATATTTATACATTTTTAATTGGGATTTTCTGTAGTAGACAAACACAGCATATCACATAATAATAAAATGTAAGAAAAGATGCATGATTTGGAAAATGTTAAACAAACAAAAATCTTGCACACACACAAAGTCTCAGGCAAATATACCATGGACATTCAACTACAGGACGGTTAACTCACCTGATATGTGGAGACAGGGGAGGCAGCAATGAAGGGTGTGATTGATGTCTGTGCAATCATCCGATTGGTGGAGATGCTATAGGGTGAAGAGTAGAATCTATGAAGCATACAAGACAAACAGTCATTTTCATCATCTACAGTACACCATCAAACAAACTCAATGTGGAGTAAACCTAAATCAGGAGTATTCCAAACAATGAATGCAAAATCAGTTAAAAGGCTTCTCTGCACAACTAGCTCTTGATTTACAAACCGTGTGTAGCTTCGTACAAAGGTGAAAATGAGCGCCACTTTGTTTTGAATTGCCAGTCGGATGTTAGCTCAGCACTGACAAAACGAATCAGACATCATCAAAGATGTCCTGGAAACAATAAATATTGCAGCTTCATTCTGAGTCAAACCATCAAAGTCATCTAAGAATGAAACTTGACACTGCATTTGAGTGCACATCATTCTACAAAGGAGTCTGTTCTATTGCCATGCATGATAATGAATTACCCCCTTAATGTGTGAGTGGGTGAGATATTTCAGTATTGGCCTTTATGCCTCCACCTACACAAATGGTAGATGAGCTGTATATGTAGCATCAGCTTTTTATGCTCTGTTTACTCTTCGACCTATACCTCTATCTGCCCTTCTGAATCTGTTCTATTTCTTTTTGCCTTTTTTTTTTTATTTCACCCCCATAACCCTGCAGCAGTACAATGCTGTGGCTCACAGTGCTTTATTTATCATTGTGTACCTAGAGAGGACATGTTTCATCCGCCAGGCCATGTTGCTGCGCCCGATCGATCCTAAAGTGTCTGTTGGCTGAATAATGGTGTATGGGAGGGAAGGCAAAAGAGATCCAGAGACAAAAGGAGAAACTCTCCTCTACCCGTCTCTGACACAGTCACTTGTGATTTCACAGAAACGGTTTGCTTGATAAAAATGTGATTTTTCTTATTTACAGAGGGGACTCGATTAAAAACAAATGTTTTTTTATTGTCATTGCCTTGGGTGTGTTTTGGCAGTTAAATAACGCTTGAGTTTTTTCCACATTTCTTAAAACTGTATAACATTACACAGGTAATGTGTAAAAAAATAAAATAAAGTAAAAAAATAAATAAAAATCGAGCTTCTCTACCTCCTCTCTGTGGTCCTACTACCTTTTTTTAAATGCAGCGGTCCCGGTCAGAAACAACCAATCAGAGCCAGGAGGAGGGTCTTAGCACAGTCAATCATGCTCATGTATGCGCTGTAGCTGTGGCAACAGCAGAGAAACAACTTACCATTACAGAAAAAAATAATTAACCGCTGTAATCAGTGGACATACATAGTAGCCAGAGTGTTCACAGCTGGCTTGGTTGTGGTGAACCAGCTGTAGTGTAGCTGAGATCAAGAGACAGGATGTGAGTAGCACATACACAAGCTTTATTTGCCGGTGCTAAGGCCTTCCTCCTGGCTCTGATCAGTTTTTACTGACTTCTGTCAACTTCTTTTTCTTTCTTCAAAGGTCAAATCAAGTCCTCATGACATTTCAAGCCTTTGAGGAAAATGTCCAAATCTCAAGTCTTAACCCTTACTCCAAGAGGAGTCTCAAGTGTTTCATGACTTAAACAAACATTTTCTAAATACATGCAAGCCATCTCATTTGACTCCACTGGTATAGCTTATAGGAATTCAGAACCCCAACTTTCAGAGAAGTGCAAAATTATTAAAGAAAAACAGAAAGAAATTAATCATTATTAGAGTCTACACTGCATCACAGATGTCACCAAGGCACAATCAGAAAGCTCACCAAAAGGATCACATTGATCACTTTTAAACAAAACATAAGAAAAGTAATCCGGAAACAAAATTCTAGCAATCCTAATCAACTCCTGCCAGTAAACCATAACAAATCTCTACGCTCGTATTGCTGGGCAAAGATTCAAAGGATAAGATATCATGTGTAAAACACATAAAGTAGTCTAAGGGCACAGGCATGGATTGCTTCCAGCAGCATTGTGTCAATAACATTTATTGATTTTCCAATAGAAGACCAAGATAGGAGTCAGTCAACTGATCTCAACATGGCTGAGGTGCATTTCACTTGCAGAACTCCAAAGTACTGATAAACAACAAAAGAAAACAGCTGCATTGAAAGTCTGGCAAATAGTCATATTAAATTAACAGTTGTTCTGTGTGCTCAGGACTTCAGAAAGCCACAGTCTGCAAATGATTCCCACTGAAAAACTAAATTTGACTTAGATTAACATTCCCAGTTGTATGTCAGCCACTGAAATGGTTCTTCACAAACAAAATGGTTTTTCGCATGAAGGAGGTATATCTGCTGAAGCCTTTTGTTAAATTTGGAGGTCCAAAGCTAATCTTCAATTTTATATCTACTTGAAAAGTTTTTGAGTAAACTTGAGAACGTAAAGTACATCAATTATCGCAGCAATTATGTCTGTTGCCAAACGCTTCCAGACCTAAAGATTTTGAGTCTAAATTGAAAATGTCTGACTAAATGTAGATTGAACCAAACTGGAATTGAAACTGAAACATGTTTGGAGAAGTATTGATGATGCGAAAACAAGGTCCTTTGCTGAAAAAAGCCCTGGCATGGATTCATCTTTTAAACTACAATTAATATATGACTTGCATTACAGATACTGTATTACTGTCATTGACGAATACAAACAGGGACAGCAGCAGGGTTATTCAATATAGCTCTGTGATTGTATTTATTGTATTTTTCATTAGACTGATGGGTATTGAGAGTAGGAAGTTGTGGGCAGAGGACAAATCCAAGGTTATTGATAGACGCTATTAGCTCTGAGCAGCAAACTGTCAATGGCGACTCCAGCACAGCTATTTAAACAACGAACTTAACATGTAATGGTGAGCAGAACACCAATACAACAGTGTATGTAATATCTGGCTCAATCTAAGCGCAAAGTCAGGACTTTTCCATGACAAGTGATAAGATTTTGGGATTTACTTATGATGTCAGTAACTTTTAAGCAAATAAAAAGGTGAGAGTTTGCAAAGTCCTGGAGAGATTTGGGGTTTAAAGAACAGGGAAGTCAGTCCATTCATCCATTAATTCATTGTTTTCCACTTTGCAGAGTTCAAGGGGGGTCGCAAGAACTGCAGGCAAACTCTGGGATTTCTCTCCTCAACAACACCCCCCAGCTCATTCTGGGAGATTCCAAGGTGTTCCCTAGCCAGTGGGTTCTCAGTTAATCCCCAGGATTTCCACCCAGTGGGAAATGAAACCAAAACCTCCAATTAGAGGCAAAAATGACACAATTTCCAATAATACAAATCTAGTTTTCAGTCTCAACAATCAACTGCTCCTGAGTTCAGAGTGGCTGGGGAAACTGTAATTGATTCATACCCTTCCTCTCTCTCCTTGGGCTGACTTTAATTTTGCCTTTGCCTTCCTCCTGACCCTGTTCATCCCTCCATTTTTATTCAAACCCCTTCCCTTCCTTCTTTTTGCCTCTCTAATTAGCAACATTAGCATTTCACAGTCGTTTAGCGCTTTGCCGGAAGAGGCTTGGATGACCTCGGAAGGGAGGTCGGCGATGACTTAAACAGCCTGAAGTCCACAGATGCTTGTGCATGAGCATGGTTTTATGCATGCATGGACCAAAACTAAAGTAATTATTTGAAAACTGAAAGCAAGAAGGGGTAGAAGACAGTGATGAGTCAAAAACGTTGTTGATAAGCCCAAAATGTCAAAAATAATTCTTTCAACCGTAGAACATAAGGCTGAGTGAGCAAAAAAAAAAAGGGACGGATATTTAAGATGAGGTGAAAATGCAAAGGACAGCAAAATGCAGATCTAGCTGTGATAGTTGGAAACGTATGAATGAAAAAAAAAAAAAAAGGACGGCTGACTGAGCTGACAGGAGAAGAAAGGGAACATAGAGCTGGGAGCAAGCATCTCCTCCTGGGAACGCATCACCAGAAGCATTCCTAGCAGACATGACCAATCTCCAATTTCCCTCTGAAACTCTACACACTCTGCTCTCTGCATTCAACCCAGGAGTGCTGAAGATAGCCAAGCTGACGAAAGTCTTACAGCAGGACTGCAACACCGCCCAACAACCCCATCTGCAATCAGAACCAACATGTCTGACAGCTGCTATGCATAGGTGCATAAATAAATGCTCCATCTGCAAGAGCCAGATTGACGGAGCAAATGTGTGCCTCACCAACCTGTGCATTCTGCTTCAGTGCTAGTAAACGCAACATGGACCCATGCCATCAAGTGCTTTTGCTCATCAGGTCTAAATGTTTGTGGCACTTTTGTTCGTTTGTGAAGCCGTCTAATGTGACTGATACCGATGGCTATTCTCAATAAGAACATCTTGCAGAAAATTGCCCTCAAAAGTAAAATAAAAATGTTTAATGTACTTTAGCAAGAAAAAAAGACAACCTACCCGTTCTGCATTGTTGTGGGGTCATATGTTAACGCCATGCCACTCTGTTGAAAGAAGAAAAGAAAAAACATGCAGGTTTAAGAAAACATACTAGTGTATACTTTCCATTAGGTGGAGAGGAGAAGCCAAGAAATCCTAAACTATGTTGATAAAAACTCTTGCAGTAAAAAAAACAAAAAAAAAAAAACAAACATTGTTTGCTCTCAGGGCATTGATGTACTACTGATGGTTGACCTTCAGATACCTGTTCCAAAAAGCCTACTTTATATAACAAATAGCTCCTCTATGTAGCTTTTTGACAAACAAATTTGACAGAGAAGAGAGGAAACAATATTTAGAGCACTAAGGGAACTACACTAACAAAAGTACTTATATTTCTACATTTTTGTGTTCTCCGCACAATGAGTCAATTATTTGCAGAACCATTTGCCCAAAAAAATGGCTGCAACCTTTTTGGAGTTCAGCTTTTCCCATGATTATAGATGTTTCTTAGCAAAAATGCTGAAGCTTTGTTAGACCCAAATGGACAGCATTAATTTGTCATACTTTTCACAGATTAAGGCCTGGACATTGAGTGTGAATACATGATTATGATTGGCTGTACATTCAGTGTAGTTTTCCTGCTCTTATGTAAACCTTGCCCCAGTCCTTTGTAGCCTCTAAAATTCGCCCTGAATTTACTTCAGTCAATCTTCCCATCAACTCTGACCAGTTTTTCTGTCCCTGCTAACAAAAACAATTCTCTCAGCATAATGCTGCCACTACCATGTTGGCGATATATGATCAGAGCACCTTCTTCAATATTTTTGGCTTTTGGTAAACATGATGTCTGGTCTCTTGTCTGCTTCTTTGATTAATCTGCTTTTTTTATCTCTTTACTAATTTGATAATAATTATTCAATGGTAATTGCTCTGTTCTATAAAAACCTCAGTAAATGTAATTGACGTTTGTGGTTGTAGTGTGACAAAATGTGATGAAGTTCAAGCAGAATGAGCACTTTCGCCTGAGACTGTAGAAGTTAACATTTACTGAGAACATTTGCATTAACAATAAAAATTTACTTGCAGAAATGTCAGAAAATACTATCAAAAATGCCTTTTTTTTGTATCTCTAACGTAAAAATCCTTCAGCATCGCACGGGAAACAGTTTCAATTAGCCATCTATATGTGAACAATTAAAAATATGACAAGTTTTATCTTTTTCTATTGCTACATTAATCATGAACAAGGTAAGGGTTCATCATGATGACTGAATTCTACTTGTGTTGAACACCAAATGCTCAACACAATGCTACAGAGACTGGGCCGTTATCTTAAAATTAAAATATACTAAAGAGTTCTTTTATTACCTGGAACAATTTTTCCAGGAAAGAAACACCCCGAGGATTAACAGCAAAAAGGTGCAAAATATAAAACCTATTAAGTTGCAAAATCGAAAATCTGTCACTGAAGAATCTTTACACCACATCACTAACAAATATTTCATTAAATGTGGGAAAAGTAGAATTGTGTTAAAAATGCAACTTTTCTAATGAAAATAAAAATATTCAAAGTTGTAAAATTGACTTTGGTAAGAAGCTATTTATCTGCACTGCAGTTTTCTTCTGCCTCACCTGCAGCACAGTCAAAAAATGATTTTAAGCTTCACATGTATCCTGTGTGTGGTTCTCTGAACACAGGTGTTTACTTGTGGGTGTAAAATGTGTGTGCATCCTTGTCTCAAGGCCAGGCTGTTTTAGAAGAAAAGGGTTCAGGGAGCCGAGGCTCAGTCGGCTGAGCATGAGCGTGCAATGAAGCACCTCAAGCATCTCCACTGTGAGATGTCTCTATTAGTCAGCCTGGACTCTTAAACCCAATTCCAGAAAATGCATAAACCTCTAACAAGATGCTCTGGGGCCAGGCGAGTCTTGTCAGAACTCTGGACGGCTGAAAAATGTGTGAAGAATTCTGTGGAGAACACTGAACATTTATTTCACAACGAAAAAAAGGTTGGAAAAATGAGAAAATATGAAATTCTACCATCAAAGCATTTAAAACTAAGAAATACAAGACTGTGTTGAAATTTGTTTTCATACATGTAAGGAGGAGTTTCGATCAGTTACATCCTGAAGGATTAAAGGTCAAACACAAACATCATGGTTGCCCGTTGTGATGAAGTTGCCGCCTGGTGCCATTTCGTTCCACTTCACCACATTGCTCTTTCCCAAGCTCCTTGCATTGTGAGCACTGAGAAAATTTTACTCTGTGTGTGGGTGGCGACATTATTTTGCACTTTTCCGTTGTTCTTTAAATTAGAGGTTTGGCATCCAGAGTCTAAATCTGATCCCAGTCATTGTGCAGCAGTCAATCTGCTTTCAGTACTCAGTAGAAGGTTTCATTTTATACAAAGATGACAATGTAGAGGTAAAAGTTTAAACAAAGAGAAAAAAAAATATGACTTTGTGAAAGTTTAGAAACGTGATATTTCAAATTTATACAAGGCCCGTTTTTATATTGTCTTCAGTGACTCTAGTTCAGCCCACAGTATGTCACTGGAAATGAAAACCAATAATGACAGAGCAGAGAAGCCAACAAGTGTCGTGGAAATCTTCTGTAAACGCTGAACGTAAAATAAAATTAAACCGAGCAGTAAGTTGAGATTTCATTGGCTTTTTAAGAGATGAATCAGGACAAAAACCAATAGATGTAGAGTGAAAAAATGGTGACAAGTTTAAAAAAATATTTTTTTGCATTTAAAAGTGAAACATGCAAATGGCTTAACCTGCCTTCGCTCTGATTTTCCTTGGTAGAAATCAGTAAAATCAAATTGGTTTCAGAAATCTATTACTTACACTTAAATTCAGAATGTTGTTAAAGAACATTAGTGATCAAGCAGAGATGAAAACGAAGGAAGACACCAAGCCAGGCAGGCATAAAATTGCCAATCCAGACTTCTGGAAATGTGTCAAAAAGAAAGTCATGCTTTAAAGACAGCTATGCCTCCAATCAGATGACACCAAAATGATGTTTTTAGGCCAACATACAAAACATTAACTCTACATATCCCCCTCAACATATCACCTGCATGTTGAGATGATATATCATGTATATCATTGTGTAGTGGACATGCTTTTCTTCACTAGGAACATGGAAGCATATCAGAATTTATGACCAGATAGATTGGGCAAACACAGGGCATACCCTGAAATCCTGTTAGAGGCCACAAAGACTGGGATGGAGTTTAAGTGTCCGGTAGGACACTGCCCAGACTGAAACTGAAATCTTAATCCGTAGACGTGGAAAACTGGTAGAGATTCACCCTAAAAGACTTTCAGCTGCAACTGTGGCCAACTCAGTTACAAAGTATTGATTCAGGAGAACTGAATAGAAAATACATACCACCATGTATTATCCCTCTTCAGCTTCACACTTATGCATGACCTTGTGCTGGTCTATCAACAACCTTCACAACCTAAGGAGATGTTTTTGAATAAAATTTTTCTAGAGCTGCAAAACCTCCATGACCCATCAAGGACACAGACTGTAAAGTTTATAAATATCTACTGTATGATTTTTTTTGTTGTTGTATGGTCACAAAACGATCATGTTAACTCTATGTTATGGTTTTAAAATGTATAACAAATTTTTACAAAGAGAAAAATAATATATTTGATAGATTCATCTTTTTAGGTATAAATAAGAAAAAAAAAAGTAGTTTGTGGCCCAAAAATCTTCATACCAATTGTTGTCTTGTGGTAGAAAATGTATACTTTTTTGCATAAAAATACATGGAAAATTAGTCTTTTTTTACATTACTGCTCAATTCTATCCCACTGCAGAGTATTCGACTACTGCCATTAGAATCTGAGCAATTTAACGTTGATTAGATCTTGTCATTATCTTATACAATTAATACCTTGAAAATATTACTTTTGTGGCCTGTATGTCCAGTGTAAATTTAGCCTAAACAAAGATGTCAAGCTTGGTTAACCCATCAGATCATTTCCAACAATCTTTCAACCACATTTTAACATCTAAACACAATGTTTCGTGAACCTAATTCTAAAAACAGCTCAGGCTAGGACATCAATGACAATATTAGTGTTGGAGTGTGAGAATGATTTATTAATAAACACACACATTTTTTTGTTTATTTTTAGCGTTTTGCAGTTATAATATTCCAAGTAGGAAACTAAATGGCTAAAGTTTTCTTAAAAGTGTGTGTTGCAGTTCTCAGGACTGTCCTCAATGGCTGCAAGGATCCTTTTCATTTATTTTATTTTCTGCTAAGTCCTGTTTTGATTACTTAACAAGCTGCAGCTCACCTCTCCTTCTCTTGTCCACGGTCGTCCATTTTGGGGATATTTAACCTGGCTCTGCCTCTTCTTCTGGCCTCCATCAGCAAACTTGCACAACAGGGGCTCTGCAGGAGCTAGAGTCAATTAAATGGAAAGGGAGACAATGGCAGGGAAAAAAAGATAAGTTACTCATCTTAGTAGTAAGAAAAACCTCAGAATGTTTCCAAGATTAGATGAAAAAAGGGAGTTTTATGCTGTGACTTAAAAGCAAACATATCATTAATCAAATGGACCTGGAAACCACACTTAACCTCCAGCAGAACCCTTATCTCCTCCACAGCTTTATCAAATCATCTGAACAACAGTCTTATCGCCACAATTTCTACAACTTAGCTTTCTCAAAAACAGCCATGACACTGAATCAAAGCCACAGGCTAATCATCAAAGCATGCTAAGCATGGTTCAAAACAAACCAAACAGTCATGCTCAATGCCCCAAATTATCCCCACACTTTGACCCCCGGGCAATGGGTGCAGATTACAGCTGCTTCAAAGAAAACACAGCCTCTTTCTGGACCAGAGAAAGCAGAAAGACTTGATTGCAAACTGGATTAACTGAGTGTGACCCCTCATTGGAACTCTAGCTGAACTCTAGAGTGCTAGGTACTAAATAAAGAGAAGTAGTCTGATGTCAGTGTCAACACCAAAACAAATAGGCTTGGTAAAAACAAAATTATTCCAATTTAAGGGCATATCTTATGAAGACGGGTCAGGGTGAACAGCAGTTTCTGTTACAAGGAAATTCTTCTGCAACAGCATGAGTCAAAAACACATTTAAAAGTATAATAGGCTATTTATTTAGATAGTTTGATGTTTTATGTAATGTGAAAGCTTGCGCTTTGATAAGCTACAAATTTAGCTGTATGAAGACTGTTATTTTGTCATATTGAGTTTTGTAACTACATAGGAAAAGATGAATCCATATTACACAAAAGCTATTCACTTTAATATAACGTAAGAAACATAATAAACTTCAACACCTCAGGTGGGCTGATGTAACGGTCTGGCTGACATAATAGCCCAAGACATGTTGAAAGCTACAACATTTAGAAAATATTGTCTGGTCTCCTGGGAAACGGCAAATGACATTCAGCTGTCTATCTGTCTCTGTTTAATTGTTGGAATTATAGTGAGCCTTCAATACGGAGCTCTAACTTGTGGAAGAGGAGGTTTAATCTTTAATCCTTGAGCACTGATATCCTGCTACTTCTAGAAGTGTCCCAACTCCAACATATTGGGATGAAATGACTAAAAGACCTCCTCATGCACTTAAATTCGCTGGTCATGTAGAATGTCCTGCATGTTTTAAACATCTCCGTTTCAACATAAAACTGTGCGTGAAGAATATTTGTTTCTGTTTGTCTTTTCAGCAGTTTAGCACCTACTGTGTAGCTTGTTTGCATGTGTGTATTCAGTAAAATTAGCTTTGTGAATCTCGTGCAGACATAAGCAGTGGCCTTGCAAATTCTCACTGTTGTGACATAATATTTTCATAGATTTTATTATACATCTTTTCATTCATCTGAACAATAGCAGAGGACACAGTAATTTTTCAGTGAAATGACAAAAACAGAACAAACTTTACCAAATTGTTTTTATGTGTGTTAACACAAGTCAAAATGGAAAACAATATTTTTCAACAGTTGAAGGCTACTCTGAATTTCATGATTCATAATACAATAAAAATAAAAAAATGAATTTCAACCACACATTTGAAATGTTGTATCATGACAAAACTCTGAAGCTTAGCACAGACATGAAAGCTGTGCTCAGTAGCTGTTCTGTTTCCCTGGTCGAGCAAACAGAGTAAGACACAGTGACAACAGCTGACAACACATCAAGTATTCTGGCAGAGCATGTTTTTATCTGTCTTTTCTAAAGCAGAACCCAAAAAACAGCTGAAATTCTGTTTACTATTTTCTTGTTGTGCCCGCATGAAAATGAGTCCTCTGAAGTAAACTGAAATTCTTACTTTACTTAGCAGCGATGCTGGCATAAACATTTTTGAGTTCCTGTTTTTGTGATAGATGGAAACCTGGAACACAATTAAATTGCATATTTTTCTTATTATAATTAACTGACCTATAAGTAAGTTTAAAAATCATTTTTCCCCAACAAAGAACATTTTGGTTGGTGGTTGTTTTTCAGTTTCAAGGCTGTAAAATGACAAAACATTAATTTAAATGCAAAAACATGTTTACTCTCTGCATACGTTAAATAAAGCCAGATGGAAAGTTTATACAAACCCCCAATAGAAATAAATCTGACATTTTTAATGTGAAGCAGAATATTGTGCTTCCTTTTCTTATGTTTTTGAATTGAAGAACAAGTGATGATTTTTTATTTTTTGCAGACAAACAAGAGTAGAGCAAATGTGTGGATGGGGCGAACGTGTAAAGAGCATACACCAAAGACCCCTTATCAGGGTTCTAATAGGAACATCTAGCTTCTAAACAAACGGCAGACACATCTCTCAAACAGAATTGGAAAACATTGAAGTGTGAAGGTTCTACGTGTAGTATGTTGAGATAAAATGTGGGGTTGTGAATGTCAGACAAACATTTGTCTGTGCTTAACCGAAGAACACCAATGTCAGCGGCCAGTCTGTGTTGGTCTGACAGCTAAACTGCAGCAAAAGTCCACTGAGGCAAACAGAAGTCACAAAGAGTCTAAAAATTTAATTCCAGGAATGCCTTGCAGCTGACAGCTTGTACATTTTGTACAAATTGGTCAGAGATTGCATTCTGTATATTTGACCTGTATGGTGAGGTTTGACTGTCCAAAATCAGCATTAAAGCTAAACTATGTATAACGCCCAAACAAAAAAAACAAACAAAAAGAAAACCTTCAGGAATAATGTGAGCTGGATAGTTGACTCAAATATAGCGATGTGTTGCACCAGTCTAGCAAGACATTTTATTCCAGGCATACTTTAGTGGAAATATTCTGGTTAGCTTTGTTTTTATGCCTTAGGGACTGAAACTCTTACTGTTACAGATTCCAATATAAAATCTCCCAAGCTTTAAGAGTGCTTTAACATAATGTGAGCCATAAACAAAAAATGAAATTTGACCCCAGCAAATCCACCAAACTTCACTACATTGAAACAAAACGATGTGGAATGGCAAGTTATTCAACTAGATTCTACATCAAGTCAATTGTGGAGATTTAAAACAATATGCAACACACATTTTACAACTTTGTATATACAACGGTCCTCAGATTTCAGCAGGCCAGTGTCAGACTCAAGATCGATTATGGGGAAAACCTGCAAAAAGTTTTGGAGTTAAAAAAATAAAGTATATAACAAGTTCTGATTGTTCCACATTACAGTATTACATGTAAGACATCGTTTTTAGGTAAATGATTAAGACTCATGTAATGGTTGTGATGCTGTTCCAGTATATTGTTTGTCCTTTGGAAATGATTCAAGGACAATCAAGTTCTGGATTGTCCAAATACACCAAATAAATCATAGCTTGGCTTGGGGAGGAGAATTGACATCATTTTATTAGAAACACTGTAAAACTGAGTCTGCAAGGCAGGAATTGAAGAGGTATAAATGGTCCAGGGTCCTAAATTCACTTAAAGGGTATTAACAGCTATCATGACAGTCCTTCTGAGACTCATGATGAAACCTACAACTGTCAACTTGTTATTCCCTAATTGAGAACTTGATATGCAGTAAGAGGACAACAATAAAAAACAAATCAACAAGACCAAAGGTTACCTGTATGCAGACATAGTCACTTATAATGTGCATGTTTTTCTGCTTGCTTTTATGATTGCTTTTAAGCAGTCTGTAGCATTTGGTTGGAAGAGTACTTACTTATCCAAGTTTGGATAAGAGTACTTACTTTTGCAAGTAAGTACTCTTACTTGGATAATTGTTTTAAATGCTAACTCTGATGCATAATATTAATGTCCCATTTCATCAGACAGTGGCACAAGAACAACAACAATTTAGATCAGTCATAGTTTTCTGGTGCTCATGTGCTCGTTCAATCAACAAAGAGGGAGGTTACTAAGCAGCTGTGCACATACATTATTGTTCGAGCAGATTATTTTATTGATCAAATCTGAGTGTTCTCATTGTAATCTAATCCTTTTCGCCCTTTACAACGGTTTCACTGTGAGAGAAATATAATTGCAGCAGATCCCTGCTTATCATATGACCTGATGTTTCCACTGAACTAAGATGCCTAAAAAATGCTCTCCGTACGACTTAAAACACAAACCATCAAATTCTATCACTTTAAAATCAAGGCAATAAGTTCGTGAAACAGGAGAACTACTTTTTCTATACATTTTGCCCACACATGATTACCTAAACATTTGTTTAAAGCTGCATCTCATGTCCTATTGTCATGATCCTAACATCATGACATAAACTTATGCCATTCCAGTAAGAACCACTTAATGTCCATCAAGAAACACTAGTTCATGGAGGACTACATATTAATTTCTTCTTTTCAGCCATTGTACTTGTTTTGACATTGTGATTCTAATCCTAATTTCTGTTTGATTACATCTAAAATGACTGACTTATTACAGACTAACAGGGTCGTATCGTGAGGTCTAGTCAGAATTATATTTTTAAGTCAACAATGAAGCGAAAACAAAAAAAATCCTCACCTATACATGAAACATTACATTAAAGAAGATGTATATTTTTAACGATTTGCATCAGGATAATGATTACAAAAACTATTAATAGATCAAATGATCATCCCTTTGTGTGCTAAATTGTGTGTTTGCATTACGTGGTGGAAAGAAAATATAAAGAACTGAAACAACTTTTAATTTAACATGATAAAAAGTCAACTTTTAAAACTTATGACTGCTTGCTTTCAGAGTTTTATCTGTACATGCTTAAATGTGTATAGGTGAATTCAGTGGACCAAAAAAATAGTTTACTGAGTTACAGTCTTCAATCTTTGACCTTTTCTGCTCAAATGGCAGGGCATGTTTACTGGTAAGAAGGTGGGTGGCTTGTACTGTAAGGAGCAGATCACATACTGTTAGTGCAGCTGCGGGATACTGGAAACTTTAGCAAGGCAATAAAGAAACTACGGCAACTCCAACACAGAACACATTTTATGTACATCTTGTTTAAAGGATATGAGAAAAGGGAATTCCGACTCCTCTTTCACTCAGTTTGGAGTATAAAGTGCATTTATAATGGATTTACAACATCTTCTACTGGTAATTATAGAAGCATTAAAATATATGTACCGATGATGATTTTAAGGTTCAAACTAAAAAAAACAAAAAAACAAAACAGCAGATCTATGAAGCACTGCACAGGTTTTTAGCCATACAATGCACAGCCACAGCCTATATTTCTGTAATAATAATTTGTCAGTGTTGAACAATAAATGATGAGGATTTGTTAGTTTAAATATGTTACTCAAGAAAATTAGTTTAGCTTTCATATTTTCCTTGATATGTGGACGTTTTAACATTTTTAGATTACATTTTATTGTAAAAATGAAACAACATTATCTCACTATTCCTTGAAAATAAGTAATGAATTACATGGAGGTGCTAGAACATTTCTTAGAAAAATTATCCACATAAAGTTATTAAACCATTACCCAAAATATAATTCAATCAATAATCTGTGCTGTGACAATTGGCACTTGTAAATGGTTTCATCCTATTATATGCATTTTTTTATTTTCTTCTTAACCAACGCAGATATTAGCTTTGGTAGATCAAATCCAACAAATAAGCAAAAATCCTGCAGAAATACTTTTTGTTTCTTTCATGTAACACTCTAAGCAACGTGTGAGACCCAACATCTGGAGCAGGAAATGTGCTATGAAAAATATCCACTAGCAAACAACATGCTAAAATATTCATTTGAAAAAAATGTGATTTAATCTACAAAAACAACTAAATGGAAAAAAATCAGTGAGGTGAAGTGAAGCAAAAGCAACGCCCTTCAACGCTCTCTGAGAAAACAACATGCGCTCCAGATGGTTAGTTGGTCAAGGATCAAGACAAGCGGATGCTGACAAATTGTTTGTGGAATTAAAACACCTAGACTAAAAAATTTATGGATCTGTCCAAGGAGTAACCCATCACCTCTAACAGGGCTGGCTGGGTGTGTAGAATGCCGTAAAATCTAAAAGACACATTCATCATAAATTCATAAAAATACAAATTAAGGGAGAGAACTAAAGCAGCTGTCATATTTTCTCCATCTCACCAAGAACAAATCTAAAAAGACATCTACATATGAAGCATTAATTTATGTAGAAGCTAAACTTCAGCCATGTTTCCCCATTTTACATTGCGCTTGTTTTATGGAAGGAAACGTAAAATTACACAAGGTTTAACTTCATCAGAATACGCTAGGTTACTTTTGCTGTGATACTACCATCTCATTCAATTATTCTTCCATACTTAAACTCTAAAGAGTATAGTTTAGTGCCCCAAAATCAGTCTCTTTGTGAACTCAGAAGGTCAAATAATTGGCCAAAATGATCAGAAAGAAAGTCGGATTTCATTAGATGGAGAAAATACTTCATCTTCCAAGTATCCAGTGTGCCAGCGTGTGTGAAGACAGAATGTCTGCTTTCAACATGCCAAAAACGTCTGAGGCAGCCTAGTTTAGTTGTTGATCAAATTCTGGAGCTTACATGTGTTTCCAACAGGGCAAAGCACAGCAACAGCAACCATTAAAACAAATCTGATGGCAGACCAAACAGCTGAAACAATTGGGGGAAATATGGTATAAAGAAAGCAGTGCCCCCAGGGGGAAGAGGAAAAAAAAAACACATATCAGTGGTGAAAACTGGCAAGGAATCTTAAATGTGAGACATATGAGGAAAAAAAAAGGATGAAGCAATTAAGTTGGAAAAAAGAGAGGAAAATGGGTTTGAATAACTTCTGAAAATTATCTTTTTAAAACTGCTTGCTTGAAATGAGTAACAGGAAATCAATGTCTTCTGACTCAAGAGTTGAATCAAGATGTTATATTCATATATAATAAATCAGGGCACTGTCTTAAAGTCCAGGAAATCTAAGGAAGTAAAAATGTTTTCAAAGCTTTCCTCTTCAAAGCAGGCATGCTAGGTTAGTGAATAGATTGTCAAAGATAACATCCTTGTACTTAAATGTCTTGAATCAACGTGCCTTCTGATTTGTTTTAACATCACATTCTGACATCAAGCTGTTTGACAAAACTGTGCAGCGCGTGAACGGATCGGAAAGGTTTCCCACTGGCACTGACTTTTACACTCGCTGTATGGAGGCATGAACCGCAAAACACAGAGAAGAAAATACAGCAGGCAACCAGGCGCATAACTTGTGATTACTTGATTTACATTTCAGATTGGAGTGCTGGATCTTGCTCAGCTCAGTAAAAGGCATTGATATGTCGGGAGAGCTCAAGCTGTTTCCAGTACATTTATTTCCCCCTCTGGAAATCAATCGTTTTCCAACGTTTTCTCTTCAATAAACTTTGTACATCCGAAACAAACAGAAATCAACATTTTATGGATCCGGATGAGAAGACCTGATAAAGTTTAGTCTGAACAAGAAGTAAAGCGCGGAGAAAACTATTTCTTAAGTTTGATAAAGACACTGCTTGGAGGAGTCAGAAAGCAGCGAATCAGTAACCGTTATGTTATTGAGAGATATTTACTCTGTCAATATGATCAATGACAGCTTTTATCCTTTGGTGGAGCATTATGTCTCGACCAACAACATCGTCCTGGTCTGCCTACAGAACAGGGTTGATAATTTTCCAGTATATTTTCGTATAAACTACCACGAATCTTACTAAGAACAGAAAAGTTAAACGAGCACAATCATACACATGTGTTTTACGTGTTCATAATATACTGGCCAGGCTCTACTATAATAATATATAATCTGTGTTTTATTAAGGGGTTGCAATGATGTATACATTTAATTTTGCATTACAAACAAATGAAAAAAAAAATACTGCTGGAGGCAAAGCGGTAATTAATAATTGAAATTATTTGAGAGATATTGATCATTTAAGAACTGGCAGTTTCCATTTCATCTAATAGCATGTTGCATTAGAAAATATTTAAAATAGATCTGAATCTGCATCTGAATCATATCAATTAAAATATAAAAGAGTTTTAATATAGAACATTCTGGTTTGCATTGATGCTGAAATGTGATATGCTAATAAACTTGCCTTGCCTATTATCACTTTATTTATTGTTTTTCTATGCTGAATTACTCTGTAAATAGTTGTGGCATTTGTACGGATACATTGTGTTTTTTAGGATTTCCAATCAGGTATTTCTCTCGTAAGTTTCTCAACTCTTTGATCAATGTATGGCCTAAAGACTGTGACGGAAGAGAATGAATAAACCATCAGAAAGAATGGGGAGACGCATTGCAAATACAATACATAAAAGAGTTAAAAGAATAAGATTATGATATGTTTAACTGCTTATTCAATATGCTTATATTTGTGTGCTTTACTTGTTATCCTTACATGTGTTTTATTCAATGAAGTGGAACCAGAACTTCCAACTTTGAGCTTTTATTAATCAATGATAATGAGCTCTGAACACAAACGATGCTGCTGAGGAACCAGTCTTCTTTCCCTTTATTTCTTTATCCAGTCTACCCATGTTTTATTTTTCTGTATATTCACTTCTTTCAAATTCTGTCACTTTCTTTGCTGTGTCCCCTCATTTTCTCCATATCTGTTGCATGCTGTTGGCTTGTTTTATGTGCTTCAAAGGAAACAAGCTTCTTTATCCAATTACTTTGGGGACAATCATAAGCAGATTGTTTGCTTTAAGTGATGTCAGTCTGGGTATGCACATGTGCCTAAGCAAGGGTTAGTCTCAGAATATCTTTTTATTTTTTACAGAGCAAGGACTAATCACACAAATCCTCATACCAAATGAACTCAAGGAGGCCTAAAGTATCAGAAGCAAAGAGAGAGCGGAGATAATGATGTGTGATCAGTCACACTTGTGTAGTTTTATGCTCAGACAATTACTAAAACTGAAAACTGATAAAAACATGCTTCTTCCATAAAGAATGGGTGCCTGGAAAACTAAGGGTCGTTATAAATTTAATAAATGAGGGCTTGAAGGAAAGTCCAAGTGTAGCAATTGGCATTTTGATGTCACTTTTTTTTTTTTTTTAACAAAATAGAGAGCCTTGAAAACAAGAAAACATTTCTGCTTGTACAGAGAGGGGAGAGTAGAGCAAGGGTAACCACTAATAAGAACCAAAATGTGTTGAGTAAACACAATGCCGAATATAATTCAATGTAGTCTGTAAGTGTAAGCGTATTTTATTCTCTCAATTTACACTTACCTGTCATGCCTGGAGGGGTTTTCAAAAATTTGCCGTTGAAATTCTGAATTACCACATCACACTTCTCCGTCGACTCCATCCTGCAACAGAGAGAAAGAAAGGTGATTTCGGATTTTGTTTAGGTGAGAGGAAGCACGAAAGATTGTATGGCTCATCAAAAGTGAATGTGTCGTATGCGACTATGAATGCATGCAAAAGCGTCGTACATTTCAGTAAGTGTGTAAACGCTTGCCAGTTAAAGGATTAGTGCTTAGGTGTCTTTCTCTGCCTGTGAAAAATATATGCGTGCGTGCATGTGCGTGTGCGTCTGTTTTCTATGGGGTTTCCTCTCCTTTGTCCCAGTTTAAAAGCTCCATTCAGTCTGATCTGTTGTGTGTCATGTCCTCTTTGTCTGCCCCTATTCAGCTCTGCTCACCCAATCACAGCTCAATGACTAATTGCCTGGTTGGCAAGCAAAAGTCAGTGTGTCTGCGTGTGTGTGTGTGTGTTTGAGCGGAGGAGAAAGACGGTGACAGAGGGCACAGACTGTGAGTGGGGAGGGGAGAGTTTAGGATGTGGGTATGTATGTCTCTGTGTGGGTCTTGGGTTTTCTTTGTACAGTCAGTGACCCAGAATACATACTTGACTGCATTCTAATCACTGGCACACTCTATGGTGTAACTGAGAGGACCACACATGCACACCCAGGGGACAAAAGGGCTTGAGGTAGAGAGAGGTGGAATTTCCCCTTTTTTTAATTGTTGGAGTTCCAAGTCATTTGGCTGTAAATTGCTTATCTTGTTGTAACTTCTATAGCAAAAGTGATTATTGTAACATTTTGTATTTGTTTCCCCAGTTACTAGTAAGCACATGTCCAACCTGCAACCACTTATTCAAAACTCCAAACACAATTAGCAAGACATTAGTGTGTGGAGGCCATGCGGTTGTCAGGTCTTATGTCGTTTTCACACAGTATGCAGTTATTGACCACATTTCTAAAAGTTGCATTTTCTTAGCATACAGGTACAATCTCTGACCAAAGCTATGAATATTATTTTTGCTTATTTACAGACATTTATGCAAAAAAAAAATGCAGAACCTTAGTTACTGTACAAAAACCTTGTCTTTTGCAATGAAGCCAGCTAAAAAAATAAAAACAAATAAATAAAAAAAATGTAAACGTAATTCATTTCAGCATGGCAATTCTCAAACAATGTCATCTAAAGACACTTTACAGGAAAAACTTGATTTAGTTCATATCCAGAAATATGCAAATAAATCAATTAGCCCAACCAGTTTACATTCAGTGATGACACAGTTACACTACATGATGTGTGGAAGCCCAGTCGACGGCACTGACAGATTGACTTTGCAGCAATAAATGAAATGAATAACCTTCGTTTCTAACATGCTAGAAAAACAAACAAAATTAAAATTTTATATGACTCTCAGAGTGAGGCGTTTTTCATTTCATTGTGTATGCACCTAGCAAAGCCGACTCCTCTGCTCAAACCGTTGGCATCTCTCAGTATCCGCGTGGAAATAACATGACCAAAGGGCTTCAGCATGTTTTCCAGCTCCTGCTCATCCATTGACACCGGCAGGTTGGAAATGTAGAGGTTTGTGGGGTCCTGCTCCTGTTGCTGTGGAGAGACAGTGAAAGACAAGGATGTAGTGCTTAACGTCAATCTTAATGCAAAGACTTAAACAAAAAAGATATACATATCTAACACAGTCACCTTTAGGAAAACTTAGAAACAAAAACTGCAGGTGAATTGCTATATAAAAATAATAATATTTCAGAACAATGGAAGGACCCTGACAGTTTCATTAGAAAATAAATTTTACATTTATTGTGTAAACACTATTAAATTACTGCAGACAAATAAAGAATTGTTACAATGGCAT
The DNA here is from genome assembly GCA_903067095.1 of Girardinus metallicus. NCBI lineage: Eukaryota > Metazoa > Chordata > Actinopteri > Cyprinodontiformes > Poeciliidae > Girardinus > Girardinus metallicus. Next base: position 107,832 of record CAEGAE010059812.1, read on the forward strand.
GTCACTTTATGTATTTCTTCCTTTCAAAAATATAAAGCGATAAAAATTAAAATAAAAACTTATTTGATTGCTGTTTGATCCACTGACGGATGTATTGTTTATTTCCATATTTATGACTGAATATTTCACAGCAAAATAGCAGTGAATTAGTGAATTAAACCCAAGAGGCACACTCCTATGAGGAGTGGAAACTGTTTTGAAAATGCACTACACTAACCCCACATTCCAAAACCCCTGAAGCAAGAAGGAAAACCCCTATGGATGAAGAAATGCTATCAAAGTTGAAGTAAATCTTTATGCGGTAAGTGGGGGGCCTCCCTCCAGTGTGTCACTCAGTGAGTTAAGATGTGTATACTGGTATTGTTTCTTTTTTCTGTCTGACAGATCTCAATGTAAATGACTCTCTGCAAAAGGCCAAAATCTCTCTGTTTGGTGTTTCTCAATTAAAGGGGGATGGCTACATGGAAAGGTTGTGCGGCAACAGTGGTTTGATATGTAACCAGCTGCATAGAAAGAAAACAGTAAATGCATGTTTCAGAAATTACTAAGACACACTTACACTTACAATGAATCACTTCACAGTTTCCTAAAAGCAAGAAAGACACACAAGTCTAAAGAAACAAAGTGACCGATTATCATTATTGGTGAAAATTACAACTGTATGTAAAAACATTTATTATATAATAATACCTTGCAATGCCAAACATATTGAAAATTACAATAGACATATAGGAATATAGGTTTGAAGGGGAAGTGTTATGTATTTTCACATAATGCTATTTTATAGCACAATCAAGTAGCTATTTTACCTTCAGTTGTTATAAAAATGCAGTATATCAGACACAAAGTAAAATAACTGAATTTAACTGAAGTCATTAGAAAAACATGCTAGGTGGGTGTGACATACGTGTCCTGCTTTGCAAACATCTTCTTTTTCTATAACATAAAAAAATGACCCTTTGGGCTCCCTTAGCACCTAAATATTGCTTTCAGCCATGTAGGATTGATAGATGTTTGAAGACAGTGAGCTCAAAGCCGAGAAGACTGCGACCAAAGCCATTCGTGTAAGAATTGAGTCAGTGCAGGCAGAACAGCTCCAATGGAAAATTCTGAAATACCTCACCTTTTCTTTTGGATTCTGAAAATCTACGTGCAAGGTGCATGGCAGACAAGGATTTTCATTTGTCAGTTTCCAACCTAATGACTGGGGAGGTTGCCTTCACATATGGGGCAACAGGCTTTGAATGTTATCCGTTGCGTTTGCGTACATGCTTATGTGTCACATTAAGACAAGCAGGGGGACACATGAAAGAAGAAACATCAAAGGAGTTGAGTGTAACAGCTGTGGAATCTGTCACTGGTCTCAGAATCATCATCTTCATGAAAGAGTTACGTCACTGAAATCATTCTTGGATCATCTTACATGATTAAAGTGAATCAGGTTTCAACACTTTCCAACTCAGTCCTTATTAAAATGTTTCTGGGACAGAGTCACGAGGTGAAATGTCAGCCAGGAGGACACCAGGCCACAATGTGTGGGATCAATTTGCTCATTCTTGAACAGGAACAGAAACTTTTTCTAAAAGCTTCACAGTAAAAGAAATTTGTGGGGGGAAAAAAAACTCCTAAAATGTCTTCTATGACAGCCCTCCTCTAGGGGCACTTAGAAAAAGAAACCAAAAACAAGCAGAACAACTCTGATTGGTTAAATCCAGGTCAGCTACAGAAACAAATAACCAGACTAAATTGCTGTTTTTATGCACAGATTGGTACCAACCTCAGTAGATTGTATTCCTTAACTGAAGTGCATAGACAAATATATTAAATAGTACCAATTATTATGCTTTGTTAAGACTACTGCGTGGCATTACCAGTGTGGTAATGCACAAATGCAGATGTACTGGAAGGTGTTGCAAGATGCAATAAAAAACATAGTTCAATACAAGACAAATGCATAGGAAATAACAGAAGAAACAAGCTGGGAATATGCAGCATGAATTGTGATAAGAAGAGTTACAAAGTTTGTTTGTTTGTTTGTTTTTTTAAAATGGGAGATATTTACTAATGGAGTGACTGATGAGTGAACAAAGATGAGCTGGTTGAGTATATGAAGCAAGTAGTGAAATGGACAAATTAGAGTAAGCATAAGTGAGGACACCTAGACAATGGGTTAAGTATTACAAGGAAATATACCCTCAACTCATAGTATGGATCTGTTCTATTTCACCCCTTTGCTAATTCACACCCGCATTTCGCATTTTTTGCCCCTTACTTTCTTCCCCCTAATGTGCAATTTTACCCAATCGTGTTTACTAAGAAAAATTTTACAACACCACTCCCATTTTGAGGAAAATTTTGGTCTTTTCAAATATGATGGGTGATGAACCCTTATCAGGGCAAAATAACTCAAATTGACTTTTAGACATTACCTGGGGTCACACACTCACATTTCCGAGACAATAAGTACATTATAGAAAATTACTTTCCATATTTTGTCAATGTAGGTACAAAACATCTCCCTGCAGGTTATGAATCAAAGCATGGTTTGTATGAAATGTAGTTGCAACTCTGTTTTGGTGCACTATACAGGAACAAAATTGCCAGGACAAGAATTGTCAAAGAAAATCACAGAAAAAAATGGAAATGCAAGCTAAAATAAACTGCAACACAGTTGTTTTAAATTGTTACTTTGTTCTATTAGTGTGGATGACTGGATCTCAAAACATTTCATATTTCAACAAAAATAGAAACAAAGTTTCCCCTAATGTTGGAATTCTGATTTGGTTGGATGACCACAACCAGCTCAGCAAGAAAGACGAAACAATCACACTTGAATTGAATTGACACGTCAAACTTTGCAGACTTATAGAATGCAAGTCATTTTTACAACTTGGAACTAAAATCTGCTTAACTTAGTCCTTGATATTTTATTCCCAGATCCACATCCAGATTTCCCAAGGCAAATCAAACAGAGCATAAAGTTGCAAATGTTTTATGAAATCTCTGAAAATAAAACCTTTATTTAAGCTTCAAATAGGCTTTAAACTCATTGCTGTTTATTTCACCTTTAGTGTGAAAATGGGTGATAGAAACCTGAAAGACATCCACTTGTAAAAGAACTCTTTTTGACTTTAGTTAAAGTTGCTGTTTGCACAAAGTTATCTCACGGTGATCTCTCGCTCGGCAGGTGTTGCAGATGAGTCACTCTCTCTCTTACGCTGTCCCCTTTCTGGGTCTGTATCTTTGTCACTCTGTCTCTCTCTTTGCAACATCTGTCATGCTCTGGAAACAGCTTCACACCAACTGTGCCTCTCCTTTTACTGTTTGGCCTGCCAGCCAACCAGTCAGCTAGTGTTTTCAGCCCCATTAAACCTCAATTCTGCATCACTGTAGAAGGTCTGCACTTCTTATCCTGCTACCTCCTAGTTACCCCGCCACCCGGCAACACCTGCTGATGATACAGAGGGTAAACTGAGGGCAAAGCAGTGATTAAACACCGACCGAAAATGCCAGCTTTGTTTGCACGCCAGCATGCATGGATGTGAGGCGAGACAGTATTTGAAAATCCCATTTCTTAGCCTTTCTGCGTCTCAAATAGAAACCCTTCACATTGGAAATCTCAGCCCTCTCACAGCACTGCCAGGAATGAGCAGGTACAGCAAAGTGAACGGAGATACTTAGAAAGAAAATGCCAGAGCACTTTCAGAGAGAAGGAGTCAGTGATAATGGAAAACACTTCCCATTCATTACAGTATGAGTTTGCTTCTTATTCCTACTTTGAAACATTCATATTCTTCCACATTTTCTTGTTGCTATGTCTAAATCTCTCTCGACTTTGGCCTCCCTCTGCCCACCTCTTCTCTCTACCCTGTATTCCTCCAAAGTTGAATTCATTCATATTCATTTCCTTTTTCTTCTTACTTACTATTCAAACCTACTCCCGCTAAGATTAAAACCTAATCTCCCTTAATGGTAGCCTTGCTGACTAAAACACTATCTGAATGCTTAGTTAATATTTAAAGAGGCGAACTTTTCCCTCCTCACACTTCTCATTCTCTTCCTAATCTATGTGTCCCCTCATTCTTTCCCTTCTTGCACGTCTGCACACCACACTCATCTTTATTTTCCTTCATTTACATCTCTCTCTCTCTCTCAGCAGCCTTCTTCTCCATCTGCATTTCTCATTCTTATGGGTTCCTCATCCTCAAGCCAAGTTCTAATCTTTCATACGGATTGTCTGGGTGTCTAAACGCTTCCTAACGGCTTAATCAATACTTAATGAACATATCATAAATACTTTATGAAGGCTAAACCCCCAAATCCCAGGGGTGTTATTAACTGTAGAGATATACACTTTATCCCTTATCTTCATGATGACTACCATGTTGGTGTGTTGGTGAAATCAACACCAGACACGGAATACATTTCATCTTGAGCCACTTCACCCATTTTTTGTAAGTACAGATCCCCATGTCTGTGTCACCATGGCAATGATGAATTGTGAAATAGGCATGGAACCAAAGCCATTTTATTTAAAGTCAGTGGACGTGACTTGTACAATATTTTCATGAGAAAAACAAAAATGGAACAGACAGAAATTAGTCTTACAGTGAAGCTACAGGTTGTTGGAAAATGTGCCATCTAGAGGTGATGTCACTTCATCACTTACAAACGTACACTGTAATCTAGTGACAGTGTATGTTTACCATACAAAATTCTTACTGACTCTTGAATTTTCTTAACCGTCTTCATCTAGAGGTAATAATTGTAGACTGAAACCAGATGACTACCCCAATAGATAGGATGCCTCTTCTATACAGAGGGTAATTGGGAGTTGACAACATCCAATAACACACTCAAAATTCAATGTTTGATTATTTTGGCTGATGGAAGGGCAAAGAGATTTTTTTTTTTAGCTTTTTTAGCAAATAACTCATTCTGAGGAAAAGTTTTTTTTTTTTTTTTTACCTGGTCCTGCTCTATTACAAATCATAATGAACATAATACATTAGCAGCTTAATCAGTTAAAAATCAAAGTGGATAACAGAGCAGGTATTTATCCTGATGAATAGCATAACCCTAGGGCGTCTTGCGGCCGCTCAATTTCTGTCACTTAAAAGCAAAGCTTCTTCAAAACGAAACTGAAGTCATTATTTTTGGACCTAAAGAGGAGCGATGTAGAGTCAATGCACAGCTTCAGTTATTACAACTTAAAACTAGCGATCAGGCCCGAAATCTGGGAGTAGTGATGAACTCTGACCTGAACCTTCAGAGCCACATAAAGACAGTTACAAAGTCGGCCTTCTATCACCTGAAGAACATCTCCAGGATTAGAGGACTTATGTCTCAGCGAGATCTAGAGAAACTCATCCATGCGTTTATCTTTAGCCACATTGATTACTGCAACAGCATCTTCACAGGTCTGACAAGCAAATCAATCAAACAGCTGCAGCTGATCCAGAATGCTGCTGCTCGCGTTCTCACTAAAACCAGGAAGATAGAGCACATAACCCCAGTTTTAAAGTCCCTCCACTG
>CAEGAE010059813.1:0-10618 GCA_903067095.1 Girardinus metallicus
AAGTCTGGGCCTCCCTTCTTAGGCTGCTACCCCCGCGACCCGACCCCGGATAAGCGGAAGAAGATGGATGGATGGATAACCTTTTGTGTTAAACTAATGCAGAAGCTAAGGGAATATTAATATAAATATATTTTCCCAAGACATTTAATTTTGCCACATACAGTTTAGTTTTTTTTCAAACTTCAAACAGTTTAACAGCTTGTCCTGTTATTCACCCCACTGCATTGCAGCATTAAATGTGTCACTAGCATATGATGAAATGTATATGCATGATTCTTGCATCCATGCATCTATACAACCCCTTTTCCACTTGGCTTTTCAATTTAACTATATGTTCAAATTACTGACACATGAATCATTATAATTCTCTTTTATTGGTGTCTCATCTGTTCTTTCCCCCTGGCTCCTCACAATGTTTGCTCAGCTTTTTCTTGAGCTGGCCCTCTTTAGAAATATATTAGGATGGGAACTTTGAGAAGGATTTTATACACCAGGGAAGAGATGCACTAAATAAAATCTGATGGCCGATTTACAAAGCCCCCTTCTTTTTTTTTGGTAAAACTACGACCTGCTCAAACCAGTTTTAGCCAAGTGCAATTTATCATTGAGAACTACAGTATCAAAAACTAGAAAATGGTATTGAAAATAATTGTTTATAGCCTTCCTGCAGTGAGTAGTCAGTGCTCTTATTTTGAGAAGACGCAAGGTCATGTTGTGTGTGCAAATAACAAGCCAATTTATAAGACATGACATACTAATGCTTTAAAAAATAATAACAATAATAAATACATTTTAAGCTGTCTTTGGCCTCTTAAATTGGTGATTATGTGGCTACTGCTGCTATATTCTAGATGCTGTAGTTCCTTACCTTAAATTTTAAGATTTTCAAAAAGCTGCCAAGAAAATCGAGCATATATCATGAGAAACAGGATTAAATCTTAGAAAGATGAAACATAGGAACTATTCTACAGTCAGTTCAGTCTTCCTGTTGTCTCCTGAAAGTTGTGTTCTCTCCTGCAGCTTGAATGAACTGCAAAAAATGTTTTACAGGTGTTGTAAAAATTACAATTTTCATTTATGTATTCATCTAACTTCACTTAACTGATGCTCCAGGTTGTTACCCGAGTCCTTCTCATTCATAACAGCATTCAAACCAAAAAGGGATTATATCTGTGCTGCATGGTAGCGATTAGGTATGATGTGTTAAGTGTGCGTAAAAAGATCTGGTTTCTGAGTGTCCAACTCGCTGGTGAACTGTCCAAGCTGAAAATCTGCCAATTTAGTCACCAGTTGATTTGTTTGTGTAGAAAATAAGTTGTAAACTGCTCATTGACTTTGACTCACTTGAAATTGTCATATTAGGTGGAAAATAAATTCTTTACTCATTCTTCTGGGATGTAAAGTATGTCAGGAAACAAGTTTTTTAACTTTAAATAGGCAGCAGCATTGCAAACTTACAGTTGTTTAACTTTCATTTGTCACATCTTTTTATAAATAACTTGCAGGGGAATGTGATCCGTTATGCCTCTCACCTACACACTTTCTGAACATGTCTTGTAAAAAATGATTTCATACAAATTTGGGTTACAGAAATAAACTGTGAAAGAAAATGGAAATGCAACACAATCAGTTTGTGATCGTTTTGATCCCACCATTCTCCACAATCCACTGCCATCCCTGAAACATTGTATGTTGATTCCCTTACCATACCGCATGTAAACACATCTTCTTTTATTACATTAGAGCAGGATTATAGAAATTCAATGTTTTTGTTTTTCATTTCCTCTGGCTGTTTTTATTTCTGCCTGTTTCTTCACACGCCTCACTTGCTCTCCTTCTGTAAGCACAGTTGGAGCATTTAGATTTGGTTTGCCTGTCTCTCTCCCTCTGAGAACGCCACATGACTCAGCCACACAGACACACATATTTGCCTTAGTCTCACTCTCTCACAGCCTTGCGTTGTGTTTAATTAGCACCTCGATAACATGAAAATATGTGTGCCTGTCTCTGTGAGATAAACTTGCTCGAATCTCACCAAGAGGTGTCAAGATTGGCAGCGAGGGTGGAATGTGATGGCTTTCAGCATATCCAGTCACACCCACTCAGCCGCACAGCGAGCAACTTGTGGGTCAGTTTATGCGAGTAGCTTCTGAGTCTCCGGCCGTCAGTAACAAAATGGTGGTAAACTGGCGGTGCCTCTCTGTTCAGCAGGCTGGCTGGCTTGTTCACAACTTTTGATGGCATCTTGTAAAAGAGCAGTCCTCAAACATTAATATCATTATGCTATGGAAAATATGCTTGGGCTGTTTCATGTAGATAGACCATAGTTTTTCTTTGTATAATCTTGACCAAAGGTCCAACTTTACTATATGAGTGTTTTTATGATTATTCTAATCTGTCTTTATATTGGCTTTACACTGCTGCATTTAAAGGTTTGACCATCTGGGATGTTAATCTGAGATGTGAGTTGTAAGCCAAAGTTAAGGAGGTTATTAAAAGTTTGGTTAACTGATTGCTAATACATGTAAACAGGTACATATAAGAAAATTGTATATTTTGAAAGAGAAACTTGTTACAAAGACTCATTATACATAAGGTGAAGCAGGTCAAGCATGTATCTCTTCTTTTATTTTGATGATTATGGCTTACAGGTAATGGAAGCGACAATTTATTTCTCAGAAATTAGAATGTTACATAACATTAATAATAAAATACATTTTAATCTGAAATGCCAGCCATTTGGCACATATGGGCAAATTTAGGTGATTATTTGCTTCTTGTTACTGTAATATCTAACTCATGAAGATCAACACACATCTGCCTTATTTGAAAAACATGTTCTTGTGCCTTTTCCATTTTGAAGTGTGGTAAAAAGAATGGGCCTCTCTGCAGTGACATCTAGATCAAACAGGGGAAACAGTAAGCCGTGGGTTGTTAAATAATAGTCCTTTAATCTGAAATGCCAGCCATCTGAAATGTATGTTCATTTCTATGCACTTCGTGCTTGGTTGAGGCTCCTTTTGCATGAATGCTGCGTTAATTGAGGATAGCATGGAGGCAATCATCAGTCTGTGATTCTGCTGAGGTGTGATGGAAGCCCAGGTGGTTTTCATACCAGACTTTGTTTTACCGATGTTGATGTGGGAATCATTCTTCTCTTGGAACTCGGGTTCCTGAACATCCTAACTAATGTTCTTTAATCTAATTATTACATCTTTTTGTTAAATGGTTGAAACATGTTCAGATATGTTTCCCCCAAACACACCTCAAAATAGTTTTTTGTAAAGTTCTTTGAGTCATTCCAGAACTCTGACCTAAGTCTGACCTAGACTGACAAAAAATTGTGTGCCAGACTTAAAAAAAACTTTTCTCAATTTCAGCTGCTAAGATTAGGTGGCAGAGTCAGTATTTGGTTTACACTGTTCCCTCTTTTTGCTTTGAAAAGTCTGTGGAGTTCATCACCTCACCCTGGGACAGTAAAGGCTCAACTGCACCATACGGGGCTCCCAAAATTAAAATGGTTATTGAACCACGATGAGTCTATATAAACGTCCGACTGGAACAGTACAATCCTGCATTGTCTGTCTGCACAGACTTGTGATGTACCTGGAGAGAGACCTGCGGAAAGCCACTCCTGTCAGAGACAACCCCAGCCAATCAGGATACCTCTGTCAGTGTCTGGATTTACTGCTGCTGCATTTTAGTCGAACTGCACCGGTGATAATGGGTAGGCTCAGAAAACTCTCACTCAAGCAAACAAACACACACACACTAGACAAAATAGGATTTGTAAAAGGTTTTTCATTTGAATGACTTTTTTTTTTTTTTACTCAAATGAACTCATCTTAGTTTAAAACCTGCATTTAAGACAGTTGTATTTCTAAAGGCTTTAAAGTATATTGAAAATTACACTCTTTCATTAATATCTTCATCACCAAAAACGACTTTGACTTTAGTAAATGTATGGCCTTTTTATTTACAGGTAGGAGGCGCTAACACTTTATTAGCTAGTCATACTTTTGGCCAATTATATTAATTTCTACCACTTGCTAAATAAAGGAATGATAGAAACAAGGAAAATGTAATATTTGTAGGATATCAACATCGTCACTGACAGCTTTTCTGCCTAATGTCATTCATCCCTATTATTGGCCATTCTTGTTCATTCTCTTCCATTTTTATGTCTTCATCTTTTCTCTTAAAGAGGATGTCTTGTCTGCATTGAGAGATGTGATTGGGAGGAAACACCCATCTGCAGCTCAGAGTAGACAGCTTAAACAGACTTTGCCAACATTGTCTGTAGTTCTAGAGCTCCTTTCATCTCAGGTAACTTAATGGTTGATTTAATGTTTTAGCAATGTTTTCAGTTGATGTTTTTAAGAAGTACCTATTCGGTTAAGACATGGAGTGTGAGTCAGTTTACCTCTTGACTGTTTTACTTAGCTGACCTATGAACCACTCTGTTTTTGTACTTGTTGGTCTGTTCGTCTCTCTCCAGGTCTTCAGAGCTCGAATTGTAACCCAGGAGTTTCTGGTTCAAATTGGATTGCTGCTTGTAAGTGCTTTATAAGCCACCTATACTAACTGTCCATTTAGATTTTATTATAAACTAAAGACAAAAACCAAAAGAGATGTTGAAACTAATTACAATTTGTATTGGATTTGAGTCATTTCCATCTTTTAGACTGATCTTTATACTTACCGATAGACTGGTTAAAGAAAAAAAAATCTCTAACCACTAGAGGTTTTTGTAGTTCTGCACATTATGTAGGCAATTTAGAGTACAATTGACAGAATGACTAACTTATATAACACATACTCAGGAAAAAATACTTATTATATTTTCAGAACATTACAGTCATTCTGACTTTCTGATTTCTTTGATTATTTTGTTCACTTTTCCCTGTAAGTAGTGTTTCATGCAAACACTACTGATAATTGTATAGAATCATCTGATCTAATTACTGTGATATTTTTTCCTCAAAATGTTTCAAGGTTTACTGTAAACTAAATCAGAGTCCTCCACATGTTGTTACTGTTTTATATTTTATTTCACACTAAATATTTACTGTCTGAACTGTAGCATCACAGTGGAATTAGTAACCCAGGATAAAATCCAACCTCCTACTCCATGCACAAACAAACCCCACTGCAGCATTACAAGTATAACATAAGTTTTCTGTGGTCGTACTGTTTTCTTCTTTCAGGACTACATTATTTCTGTGGAGTCCAATGAAACTAACCTGTCCAGTGGTGTGGGTCAGTTCTTTTCCATTGATTATTTTGCAGATGCCTAATGAGAATCTACAGCTTTATCTGTAGCCATAATATATCGATATGAAGTCACTTAGCATTGGTGTTTAGTATGTATATTTCTTTACTCTAATACCCACCATTGGTTCTTACGCAGTTCCTAATTTTTAAAGTTACATTTGACTGTTAATGTTATGAATAAACTGCGCATACTTTAACTAGACATTTTAAATAAGAAACAATAATAATACTCATGTGTGGGTAGGAAAACAGACACTGTCCTAAAATGAAATGTGTGAATTGTGAATTCCAGTACACATTTAAACTGCATCAGCGTTCAACCATCTTAAGCAATTAGGGAGTTTAATCCCTCAATCCTGATTCTGTGCTGCTGATAAATTTCATTCCTCATTAGGTGTTGCAATATGCGAAGAGCTGATTAGAACATCTCTGTCCATTGTTGAGATCCTGAGTCAGCACCATACTCTAGTCACTCAGTATCATTGTGCTGTAAGTATGTGCATGTGTAACTTCCTATGTTTTCTGATGTTGCCCTGATTGAATGTTTGAGTTAGTGTGTGTCTATCTACATATTTGTGTGTTTGTCTGGCTGTGCAGCATGTGCAGTAAATCATGTGTCTTGTTATATTCTTTAGATGGGACTGACTGCCACTGTGACTCATGAAATGTCATTATATTTTTTAAGTTGCTAAGTTTTTTGCGTAAATTGTTCACACTAAAATATATACATGTACTTCAAGCTCTCCTGATTGACTGCGCTCCCTACAATATCTCTAAGGCTGAGCAAGGCCACTCTACTGATGAAGCTCATTTTAGCCGATTGTATCCAGTATTTCGCTCTTAAGATCATAATCCATATATAATCACCATAGTAATGTACAAATGCAGAGAGCTTTGCTTGTCAGCTTCTCCTGATCCATCTTTCCATCACTCATAAACAAAACCACTAGGTACTTCAACTTCTCTTCTTGAGGCAGAGACTGTCTGCTGGTAAAGAAAAAACTTCTATTGAGTAGATTAAACAGGGCTATAATGATAAAACGTACTGTATAAAAACAATCTATTATTCTTATCTATTTGTACTCACTGTGTTAAGTATCTTTTCTGATGTTTATAGCATGCTTTTACGATTATAATCTTAATTTTCTCTAATTTCAAGTGCAGCAAGGATTTCAAGACCCTATACCTATTGATCTGTGAAGCCCACTGGGGTCCTGAACCTTTATTTAGGAACCACTGTGCGAGGGTATTTGATATTTATATCAAATATAAATGTCTTTAATATGTGTATCTATATGCACTAAAGACACGCAAAGTTTAAGTGGCTTTTGAGGACACTTCTCTCTTCTTAGACCACAAAACAAACTTAACTCTCCAAACAAACTTATTTCTGTTTCACACTTTACTTTATTCCAGCTGCATTTTAAATACATTCAGATCTAAAACATGTGTTTTCCTTCTTTTATAAGTGTTAGTTGCTGCTCATCACTTTGTAAGTCAGTTTAGATAACAGTGGCCACTAAATACCTGCATTAAATTATGTTAGGTAATCAGCCTACTTTGTCAATTTCATATTGTAACTCCTGGTATTATATTCTATGTGCCCTTCACTCTTTCTAACCGGTCGGCTGATATCAGACAACAGAGGGTCAACATGTGAGCTATTGGCAAGAAATTAATCAAATATTGAACCAAGTGAACCCCATCAGATTTGTGAGTGTACTGTGCAAGCGTGCATGTGTGGATGTGCATGGAATGGAACAATGAGATTGTATTTAATGACTATTGACGTATGGGAATGGAGCGCTGCAGGAAGCAGACAGGATGAAAAGGGAGAAAAGAAAGAGATGAGGAACAGACAATGGAGCAAAGAGGAGACTTGCAGCTACTGATTGTCAATAACACAGGAAGACACTTTAATTACCCCCAAGCCAGCTCAGATTAGCTTTTATTGCTTCTGGACAAGGACATGGACTCCTACCTGAGAGTTCTCTAACTTCTCAACTGTAGTTGTGTAACAAGAAAAGTTTTCTGTTAGTTTGGTCTGTTTCTTTCTTAATAATACTTTTTACATTAAATCTATTGTCATCAAAGCACATAAACAAGACTTAAAAATGTAAACCAAGAAAACAGAAAAGCACATTGCAGACAATCAGATCCATAAATCGTATCTACTGTATTTGAATTTGAAGTCAACCACATTTCTTAATTACAAATGTTATTAAGAAATGTCTTAATTACAAATGTAATTAAGAAAAAAACCTGCAAAACATATAAAAAAACAGTTAAAGAGGAGTGAAAACCTTTAGTCAATACAAAATCCAACACAAAAACTATTAGAAACTAGTGCAGAATACTGCTTTCAAAGCTGAACTGTAAAGGTCGCAGCAGTTTATAAGGTAAAATGAGGTATAAAAGCTAAAGCTAGCATTCCTCGCAAGTTGAATGCGAGGAATGCTCGCATTCAACACATGCAGTGTGTGAATGCAGTGTGAAAAAATCCAGCGTAAAAGCTAAAACTAGCTAAAAACATAAAGCTAGCTAAAATAACAATGATAGCATCTAGGCTAGCAACTTATTGTAACATATTCCGATCAGTCTGAAAAATACCTGTAAAGGCAAAAATTAGCTAAAACGCTAAGCTTAGCTAAAGTCTTATTGAAAGCAATTAGGCAAGCACTAGCATGTTGACATGCAGCCACATACTCCACACAGTGTGAAAAAAACATCCACTAAAAAGCTAAAATTAGCTAAAAGGTAAAGCTAACTAAAATACCATCGATAGCATCAGAGCATTGGAAGAAAAGTTGGAAATTGGGTTGGAAATGGGGTTTGAAGGAGAGTTTTAATGAAGGTTGGAGTTAGGGTTCAAATTCAATTCAAATTCAAAAATACTTTATTGACACCAAAGGGAAATGAAGTGAATGTTGGAAATTAATTTAAATTTTGAAGGGTTGGAATTAGGGTTGGAAGGATTTTTGGGTTTAGATTTAGTTTGGGAACCCAGACTAAATCAAAATGCAATCAAAAACTTGAAGGGGGATATTATGAAATCTGTAAAATTTATGACAAAGTTGAAATAAAAGTAGTTAGATGTGAAAGAGCGCCAAAGTTTTAGCAGAATTTCTCAAAAATTATGGGATGGTCCATTCATTTCAATGGGGCCTAAGATGATCACAAAAAGTTGAATATTTCCTCTACCATAGAAGATGTCGACACCAAAAGACATAGCCGTAGTGTCCTGAATGAACTAAATATGGTAAAAAATTGAATGGTTAAAATTACACAAGAATGCAGAAGTAGTTCAGTGGTAAAAAGTGTTTGGGGAAAAAAAGTGGAGGAACTCATTTCAGTCCCTGTTATAATTAAGCACAGTCCAAAACGTTTTGTTTATTGTACCGACAGGGGTTCCATAAATAAATGTAATTAATGTATTATATGCAGTACTGCATCTATCTTCTAATGAAACAAGCTACTATTGATTTTGGGGGGGGATTTTTTGCACCACTGGACAGTAGGCAGCGTGCTAACAAGGTAAAAGGGTCAAAACCACAATCACAAACAAATACGCACATTCATGTGCACACAGGCTCCACCTAGCCTTTTGATGGCTCTGCTATTAATTTGCAGGCCATTAGGTAGTGGGCAACTCCCTTTGTAGTTTTCCTTCTTGTGCTTTTAATGTAATGACCTGACACACTGTGTCTGTGCTAGTCTTGTTTCTATGGTAATATTAGTAATCATGCAAATTTGTGGTATACAGTTCTTGCCTAAATAAGGGTTTGACAGTTCTGGAACATGCGTCTGTTTGATCCTAAAATAAATAAATAAATGAAAAGAATCACTCAGCAGTGAATTTCCATAGTAATTTGACCCTCTGTGACAGTGGTCTGCTTGGTTGATGCCTTCAGAATTAATGCAATGCAGAGTTCCCTTTTCAACAAAATCTAAACATGCAGCTAGTTTATTACCCGGTTTACTTTAGAGGGTATACTTCCTGTTCCCCCCTCCCACATAAGACAACAAAGATGCAAAAGGCTTAGTTGTTAAACAGATAATAAAGGTATAATTCAGGATTTTTGATGAGAGGTTCTGTAAAAAGGTTAGAAGCGGTTCATATTTTATTTCTCATAGATTCTCTGGGTAAAAATCCTCAAAAGATGGTACAGATGGCTTTTTAGATTGTTAGATTGGGGCCAATACCAAAGCATTTTTTCCAGGAATGCTAACCTGTAGACATTTGAACCATCATCGCTGTCACTTCAGGTAATACAGGATTATTATTAATAAAGGAGCAGATTATTTTTTACATCATCAGCAATGTTCTGCCTTTTTATTTAAAACATAATACTCGTATGTAGAGCATTTTCAGTTAATGTTGCAGTCTGATATAAAAGTAAAAAGAATTGTAACAGCTTAAAATGAAAAATGCTTTATTATTTTGTTCAGCGGTTTCTCTAACCTGAAACTCTCACTACATACAGTTGTTTCATACAGCTGTGGTGTACCATCAGCGATGGAAGCCAATGGTTTCTTTTTAAATAACCCTCCTATGCAGACATGACTGCATAGGTTCGTAAAATGATGTTCGCAACAACAGCTATGATGTTTCTGCGGTTGAACATATGTGGTCTTCATTTAGCTTTATTCTAAATGAAGACCACATGAGAGTCATCTGCTGCACATATGATTTTAAGTGCTTTTTACCTTTTAACAGAACCTTACTGCAGAAAATCATGAACTATCCCTTTAATACTGTATATAGGACAGTTCAATTTTGCTTTTACATACTGCTTGATACCATCGTCCTGCTGTTACTGCTTGATGTGATTTGTTTCACGTTCTCATATGATCTCCTGCTGGACTTGCGTATTGCCAGACTGTAAATGATTCTGCCACATTCTGTCTTCTTCTGTTCTTGAAGGTTGTGGATGCTGTCCTACCTCCTCTGACAACTCTGGCTTTCAGCAGAAATGGTATGAGTGGAGTGTCACTTTTAATAAAGCGAATTAGACAGAATAGCAATAGAAAGAGAGGCTAGTATCAGAGTGCTGGGAGTGGGAAGGAACTGAAAAAGCTGAATAGCAAGTTTTCAGGGATAGGATCATTTTAATAGGAGAAACAGACTCTTTTTTTTTCCATTCCCTGTCACTTGAAATATATCTGTTATAAAACAAAAGAAAGTGTTTGTAATGTATTGATGGTCATGGGCATACAGAAAAATAGTTGGGGGGGGGGGGGGGGGGGATGTAATGAACGGGGGGCATAGTTGGAAAACAACTGCTAAAAAAAAAAAAAAATATAAACAAGAAAAAAAAACCTTGAATTTTTAAGGGGGAAAAAC
>CAEGAE010059814.1:0-31338 GCA_903067095.1 Girardinus metallicus
GCCCGCCGTGTTCAGTCTATCCGCTCACCTGTATAAATACTCCCGCAGCCTCTTCCCAATGTTCAGTTGCCGTAACTCCAGGTATCGCGCCGGTCATTTTAAAGATGTTTATTGGTCCCCCAAAACGATGAAAACCCGGGCATTATCATAAATCAATAAAATCCCCCCTGGCCGAACTTAAAGATGGGACGTTATGCCTTTAACACTTAGCTTTCGTCAACAACTCAGAGGCGGAAGTGAGAACGCTGTGCAATGCAAGTAATGTTCCGGCCGGAACATTGTGCGCTAAATAATAAAACATAAATTAACGAAGCTTCGAGCCAAGTAAATTTTCCACGAGAAATTTTAATAATCGAGGTACTCGAATCAATCGAGGAATCGTTTCAGCCCTAAGCAGAACATTAGCACAATGTTCTGCTAATGTTCATTGCCAGTTCCTGGCTTTGAAACCGGTCTTTAGTATGACGCTACCACCAACTTACTTTTACAAGACTTTCAGTGTCTTTGCTCTTGGAAGCCTGACCTTTTGACTAATTTAAAACATTCTTTTGTCATTGTTGTTTAATGAAGAATTATTTTTTTAATAATGTTTTTGGTCTGTCTAAAACCAGTGATACATCTGATACTGGGGAACCAACTATTCTTTGGTTTATAATCAAAGCCTGGATGTGATAATAGCTCAAACACAGATGCTGATTAGTGAAAGGTGGGCAGAAAAACAAAATAAGTCTGTATACACTACCTTCCTATGAGGAGGTGAAGCTGAAAGATGAAAGGCCTTTTCAGATAATTGGACACTGCATGCCAACTGCTATACTGAGCCACACAAAGTAGAGTTACAGATATGAAAGCACAAGAGGGCGATATGGCAAAAATATCATATCGTGATTGTTTTGTACTCAGATCACTATTTTATCACCAGTAAAAAATAAACAAGAAAAAAGAGTACAGAGCCATTGTCCTTAAAGAAAAACATGCTGCATCTTGGTATAGAAAAAGTAAAAAATGTTTTCATCGTGCTGATTTTGTTCGAAACTATTCTCCCTTGAAAAAATTTCTAAAACATAAATTCAGTAAAAACAATATAACAACAAAATAAGCCCATAGAGCTTTATTTAATGAAATAACTTCTAAAAAAAAGTGATATAGAGCTTTAATGATATAATCATCAAACAATAAAAAAAAACCTGAGTGTTTCAATTTGTATTTTATCTTAAAGATTTTTATCTATTAAATCAATTTGTTTCACACTAAAAAAGTTTAGGCATCAGATAAATTTCTTAAACTAAGCACTTAATAGGGTTTCTTAAATTTCTCTAAACACTGTATATAGTGAGGTATATCCATTACAGTAAACCCCGGACATGTTTCAATTTAAAGTAACCTTTTACCAGCATGTGTCTTTCCTCAGCGTCAGGACTCAACCAGAGTCCTGACGTGAAACGCATTCAGAATTTGTGAACAAAGATTAGGGTGATGACAAGTAGCCATTCCAACCTTATAGATTTGTAGCTCCTCACTGATGAAATAGTCACCATAATAGTAGCAAATGCAAAAAAAAAAACCTACTCAGCAATAATAGGAAAGGTTTGATTGCTGTAATGACAAGAATCATTTTTCCACTGATGAATGAGGGTTTACATAGTTTTTGACATGGCATTTTTCAATAAAAATACATTATTTTGAAAATTGACAACCCTTTAACAATTTTATTAACTTTTGAGAAACGCTGATCTTATTTCCTGTGAGAAATAAAGTTGTTGGTTGAATGAATTCAATTTAAAATCAAAATCTGCCAGGGGTATGAATAATTTTAGATGTAACTTTAATAAAGAATAAATTCAATCCAATCTACCCCTGTTCCAGACTAGATTGCTTCTGATGTAGCTTTTATTTTTGCGAATGGAAATTTATTACGTTCACACTCTCTCCCCATGCAGCACTCCCATTGGCATTAATTGTGTGTTTGTGATAAGTGGAATGATTGCCAGGGACTAGGTAATTGCTTGAGGCAGTGTGATTTGTTAATTATTTCAATTAACGCAGAATATTTTTTCATGCTTTATTTGCTTGTGGCTTATTACACTAATCATTGAAGAAGCAACTAAACTCAAATTATTGATCACAATGTCTGTTATCTGTTTAGTTGTGAAGACTGTAACTTACTCCTAGAGTTATGTTTTCAAGTCAAAATTCTCCCATTCATTTCTATGATAGAGAAAAGGCTTCTAGTGTTCATCAGGGAGAAGAAAACGGATTATGTTCAGTGAAATGGGCCATTCGTAAAAATATGACTTTTATGGATTTTGCAATTACTTGGAGTCTGAAAATGTCAACTAGTCGAAGGAGAGGGCCATATTTTAGAAAACAGGTACAAATGTTTTATAAAAAATATCGAGTTTTCAGTTATTGGAACAACTGATCCACTAATAAATTATTTCTCCAGTCATGCAGTTACGTATCATCTGATTTAACTCCCTAAGCTGTTTGGTTGTTCTTCTAAACAAAATGCCAATACATTAAAGAGCAAATATGGGAATCCAATAAAAGTAAAGCGGCTTTGCCTGGGCAGGGGACGAAGCACGGCTGCTCCATTTCCTGCTGGAGTTGCTGCCTCAGCACATCTCCACACAGCTCTCTGTCTACTGGCTGAGGGGGAGGAGGCTCGTGCCAGTTCCCCCAGTGGACAACACACGACAGGTTTCTTCTCCGGACTCCCTCTCCGCATTTTGCACCCTGCACAAATACAAATACAAATACAAAACATAGATATATATATTTTTTTTCTTTTCAAAACTGGTCAATGTTTCTTCATCACATTTCATTTTTCTTTTGAGTTTTCACGATGTAAATTAACAGGTGTGCATTCTTGACCATATAATGACTCATGAATGCTCATGAAATATTACAATATTGGGTCATGAAGATGAAATACATTCACATTTTTCCATCCAGGGACAAATTTACTGAGTGTTTGCAGAATTTGGTGACACAATGATAAGATATTGTCCACCAACAGCATATTTAAGAAATGCTGTAATGCATTATTATGTAAGACCAGGAGGTTATTTGTAAGATTACTAGAATGAAGCCTTGAGGAACTCCATGTGAGATCTTTGTTTGCTTCTGTTTCTAATTGCTAAAAAACACAAAAGTCCCAAGATACTAAATAGCTAAAGATAGGAATTAAACATATTATAAGTCAATTCCACATTTTTCCATTTATCAGTCGGTGTTAATGATCAACTTTTAAACAGTGAGATAATCATTAACGACAGGGGGAAAAAAAACTATGGTATAAAAGGACATATTTCTACAGGTTTTAAGATACATTTCAATGCTATTAAAATTTCTACTTACATATAATGATTTTCTTTATGTATATTACTGCTCACACCATTAGGTTACTTTTAGCAAACATTGCACTACATTTCTAGCTACATAACTCATTTGCTGATCCACATTTTCCATCTGGTATCAGTCAGCTTTTTTTCTCTGTTTATTGTTGGTGCATTATTGGCTTGCAGTTTGTTTTTCCCACTTGTAAGTCATTATAATGCAAGAAACCATTAGAACACATGTTCACATATTCAAACTAATTACGAAAAACCTTTAGAAAACAGTGCTCCACATTATTCTTAATGAGAACAAACAATTCAGTGTAGTTACACTCCCTCCTCCACCAAAAAATAACCAAACAGATTTATTTTTTCTAATTAAAACAGATCTCCAAATGTTTAGTGAATGCGTGCAAAGTCTAGTAAAAAAAAAAAAAAAAAAAAAACATCGGAGCAAAACTGATGAAATTTCCTTAAGATATAAATGTAAAGATCAGATACCACTTGGGATTTTATTTGCTCAATATATGTTAAAAAGATATATAGCAGACTACAAGCTAATTTACAGCTTTTAATAACTAAAGTGTATTTGTAGTTACCAATTTAGAAAACTTTATAAATACATCAATTCTACAAAAAATTCGAACTACAATCTCCAGCTTACACTTCTTGTAAGCAGCTTTGTAGCATTGAACCAAATTAATTTGTGGCCACAAAGCAAGCAAAGCCTCAAAGGAGATAACCAAGCAGTTTCAAGTTGTTGTATCCCCAGTTCGGTTTATAATGTATTCAAGTAACAGCAAGAGCAACAGAGGTCAAGCTAAGGTCTGCAAGTCCAAAACAACTTTTAAAGAGAACTACCAAGAGATTGCTGGAAAGCAAATTCAAAAACCCCTGCTTGACTGACAATGATTTTGCAAACTATAAAGGGAGGGCTGAATGAATCACTGTTCAGGGCCATCGAAATAAGTTATAATAAAAGTCTGATTTTTAAAAAATGAGCTTTTAAAAAGCACATTTTAAACATGTAGATAAAAGATGGTGGAAAAAGATTTTAAAAATGTATTTCTTTATTAAACACGTTAACAAAATGGTAAACGTCTTTATATAAAGGGGACATTTAGGCTTTAAGAAAAGTGTCATTAGCAAAGCAAAAAAGCATATGTGCAGAAATGTGTGAGACTTCTAGTTCTGAAGTAAATATTATTTTTTATTTGTATGTGTTTGGCGTCAGAAATGTAGATGTAATCATGTTCTGTTGATTTCCAAATGGCTGAAAATAATTGTCACATTTTCTAAAAATGTGACAATTATTTTTGAATCTAGTATTAATAGGACAACATACAATGCTCTTCTTGATATAGTTTTATTAAAAATGATCAGATTGCATACAAATTTCAATATAAGGGCTAAGTAAATTTTGCAGGCAGTCGAATTGTTTTGCTGTAATTAGTTTTCTTAAGTTCCATCATAGATAGATAACTGAAAATCTGTTAAGTCTCCAAACATCAGAACTAAAAGCAAGAAAAAGGCGGCTTTGAAGTGCCTTAATGTTTGTAATTGTTTGAAAGAGTGGTAACAAGATATGACACTTGCAAAAGAGAGTGCTACATAGTCACAGCCTCATTAAGTTCCACGGCTTTTGATTTTAAACTTGTTAAATTTGCTAAACTTAAAGATGGATATTTTTAACCCACTTAGCCATTCAGAGTCTCAACTTTCGATTGCTGGTGGAGAGAATAGTACGCCACTTTTCGCGATTAACTTAAGAGAAATTAACATTTTTTAATATCAAAGTAGGTCATACCTCTACAGCACACGGAGACCAGTCATTCAGCAGCCACATATAACACGGCCTTATGGAGCACGGCTTAGTTTGGGTGAGCTGGCTGGGGCAGGGACGACCCTCCTCGTGAGCCTCCTGAAGGATCCTCCGTGTGCGAACAGAGTGACCTACAAGACCAACGCGACATGTAAAAGAACCATTACACGGATTCAGAGAACATCTGCAAGCTGCAGCCTACTTTTTAAATAAAATGCTGTCTTTGGTTACATATGTGAAACTCCACAGCGGTGACATTTTTAAAGTACTACTGTTAGGATGAATAAATGCATCTGCTGGAAATATTTACAATGTAGCATTTACACTGCGCTACATCCAAAAAATTTGAAGATTTAAAAACATGCAAAAACATGAATCTTAATTAAGTATGAGTTAATCAAATTGTTTAGAAGTAAAAACCGGCTCCATCTTCTTGATTTTTCAAGAAATGCTTTTTTTTTTATTACAAAGAAGAATTAGCACAACTGTCAAACACATGAGTCATTTTGCCACTTTATCCTCAGAACTAGCAGTTTTCTACCAAAGTGCCTTGTTCAAGAGAGCCATTAATAATGTGTGAACTTTTGGAAACCAGCCATGGAGTAGTGTGTTGTAGAGAAACACATACAGAAAACAAGTTTTATTCCATCCTAAGAAGTACATTTGTAAGAGAAGTGACCTATTTCTTCCAGTAATGGTCTTTCAGATAATAAATGTGAATGTTTGTTTAATTTCAAAGGTAGAAAAGGTAGAAGCAGTCATAGCAGCCGTAAAATGTAGTCAAACTGATAGACAGCTATGGACTCTAAAATGGTATATTGATTGAAATATTAAAGTTCTTAGTTGAAAATTAAAATTTTGCACGAGGGTTCACATCTGGACTTAGATAGGACCATTCGTTTTGTAGCTCAAGCTGTAGAAGGTCATCCTTCTGCGCCAGCCTCAAGACTTTGACAGCCTCCAACAGGTTTTCTTCTAGGACTGCAGAGTATTTGGCTCTATCCAGCTTCCCATCAGCTCTGCATGATGCTGCTATCACTTTGTTTCATCAAAAATGTCGCTACTGTCAAGGTCCATTGCTTCTACTTTACAAGGGCAGATGTGACTCTTTATCTGTACCCTTGATTCCTAAGTCTACAGAATCCTAGGAGGCTGAGAGAAAGCATTGGTTCAATTGGCAACTCAACAGAAAGTACGTTTGTGTGTTTTTAGAGGTTTGTTGTTCTCTAAGCCCCAGGCACAAACAGTAAAGAGCAGTTCAGCTCCACCAAAAAGGAACAGGAAAAAAATAAAAGAATCAAACAAAAAACACTGATGTTTCCCCAGTGTACCAACAAAACAAAACATGATCTTTGCATCGCCTGACACAGATATGACACAAATCCCTCATCAAGGCTGAAAGACGTATTTGTCTATTTGTAAGAAGGAGCTGGGTGAGTGGCAGAAAGAGTCGCAGCAGCCGTGACAGAGCCTTGGGAGACACAGCGAGAGAGAAAGCCTCCAGTTTAAATCCCCAGTCGAGAGCAGCTGCAAGTGTGAGCTTTAGGAGTGAGGGGTTAAGTTTGAGCTGACAGACAGCCAATGACAAATTAAAATTAATGAACTTGAGGAGGCAGTGCTGAGTCCCTCTAATTAGCTGGATAACAAGCTTTCTCTTTGGGAGGCTGACTTTGGGAAGCCAAGGAAACAATATATGGATCCAGGTTAAATCATTACTTTTGTATATTGCATGAGGTCAAGACGCCACTCTCAAAGTGATTGCCAGCAAGCCAGGTTGGTGATTACGGACTTCATCTTTAGGCATGCTGCATAATTTATGGCATCCGAACAGGTGAGCTGCATGGGATTTAGTTGTAATTAACCTCATTAAATATAAACAGAATTCAGAAGTTCCCATGCTAATAAGGGAATTCTGATTTGTATGCTATAAGGACAAACTGAGACCAATTCCTAGAAGAAAATACAGTGGACAGTTTTACTATGTAATAAGGCTGTGGATTGCATCAGCTTGTAAATATTTTAATGCATTTAAATGTATTCATGCACAATTCAGCATCTTGGTGACTGCCTGAGTAGATGAAATAATTAAGTGCCAAATATGTGGTTCACCATGCGTCTGCTCAACAGGTTGCATTTGTTGCTGTTTATTTTATTTTTTTAAAACTAGGTTTAAGTTTGTTTTCTCATAATGCTTACCTTGGGTACCGCAGGTGTGCGAGCAATCCGCCCACGGCGACCAGTCAGAGAGGATGCAGCTGACAGGACAGTCAACAGCGCAGCTCTCTAACAGCTGCAACTTGTTGATCAGACCAAACTGTAGGAAACAGGAGCAGAGCTGAGTGGAGGGCCTGCTAGTTATTTCCAGCAACAACAAGATAAGCAAAAACAAACAGCCAGATTTTCACATTTCAAATGAGGATGGTGGAGACGCAGCAGTTTAATGAATCCAACTAATTATAAAGTCTTCAGTTCTTAAACTTTAACTGTGCATTCCGATAAATGCATGTCAAGCCTTTAAAGTAAGTATGAATATATTTAACATTGAAAAAATATTGCTTTCATCTGATCTGAACTCTAAGAATAATCTGGCACAGATTTATGAATTAAGATTCTTTTTTTCAATGATTACTGAGAACTTTCAACTTGCTATATCTTTGCAATAATATGGAAAAAATTATTTTGGATTCTCATTTTAACTCTTTATTCCTAAAAATAAAGTTCTTAGTTGAATGAAAAATGCTTTAAATCCAAAACATTCAGGCGTATGAATGATTTGGGCTTAACTGTTTCCTCTGCCTATTAATCCTCGTCCAAATTAGTGGCCACTCACTAAAAAAAACTGGCCTCTGTTCATACTGTTGTGTGATAGAAAGTCATAGATTTCTAATGAGGAGATCCCACATTCTTTGACATAAAAATAATAAATATTTAAATTATTTTATTTTATTTCTTTTTAGTAAAAAAAAATTAAAATAAAATAAAATTGGATGGAACAAGAGGTTTTTCAAGAAAAATCAGCATAAAATTATGCTAACAAAAAGCAACCTTTTTTTAGTTTATACATATTTTTTTATTAGAACTTCCAACAAATTTGCTGTATCTGTTAATAGTTGCAAATCCACAGCGGGAGTCTCTGCTTTTTGCTTCACCGCAGTAAGAAAACCATTTGTCTTTCCACAATTGAGATAACAATACCATTAAGCTCCGTTGACCTACTGGCAAACTGCTTCCTGAAACATTGGTTCCAAGATTAAGACACAACATTTACACCTAAGCATGAAACGACAAGCCTTTCAATAATGTGTAGTCTATGGCAGCGGAGCAGGAGCAGCTGTTATGCATTCGCCGTCAATAGTTTCTCATTGGAAAGGAGAACCATCACACTTATTCTAATACTAAAATATTCTGTTAAATAATTTAATGTAACAAATTAAAAGATCATTGCAATTTGATTTGCTTTGCAGTTGTTTGGCTTTAACCAGATATAAATAATAAATTAGAAAAAAAAAAAGGATTAAAACAAAACCTTTACCTAAGCCCTTGTGTCTGTATCCAGGAGAATAAGCGAAGATTTAACGTCCACAAAGTATGGGCTCAGACAGCTTTTACATGCAGGCAGGTTATTTAAGGCTCTTTATTCTTTATAGGACCATTACCTGTTGGCACTTCTGCAACTCCACTGTTTTCCCATCACTCTGCACACAGTCCAGGAGACGTGACCGTGACCCCTGACCACAGATGGCATTTTCACTCAGCTGGCAGGTACTCCAGTCTACACATAAAGCATCATTACATCTGCATTAGCACTTTTGCTTTTATTTACTTTTTTTTGTTAATTTGGCAATGAAGGTTTACAACAACAACAACAACAAAAAAAAAAAGACACACAAAGATGACTAACTGCAGCAGGTACAAACATTTTTTTATTTTTTTATCAACAGATCAGACAACTTTTAAGAAGGAAATTACAGAGACAGACCCAAAAACAGTTATTTAGAAAAATAAATATTAGGATATGGAGAAATAGAATGTGATAGAAATACTAAAAAAAAAAACCGTTTGTGATAGATATCTACCATCAAGCTATGTATTTGTTAGTGAAAGACAAAGCATCTTCAATTGTTGCTGCTAAGTTTGTGTGCTAGCATACATTAAAAGAAAAATAAAAGGCTACTCTGAAATACGCAGTTTTGTCACACAGCCCAATGCCAGAGATGTCACAGGTTTTGAGGGAACATGCAATTGGCATGCTGAGCGCAGGAATGTCCACCAGAGCTGCTGCACGTGAACAGACTGTCCATTTCTCTACCAAAGGTTGTCTTCAAAGGTGAGTTTTGGCAGCAGGGGTTTTATTTACATCAGTGTATGTAAACTTTTGAATTTGAATAATTGCTCTCAGTATTGTGGCATTGAAACAGTTACGGAAACCTTAACTCACCTCAAACATGAAGTGTTTGGTTTGTGCCAGTGCAGACGTCGAGACAAAAAACTTATTTGTCCTTAGTGTGTAAATACTTGGTTTTAGCTGTATGTGCGGTATATGTAGGCATGTCAGGTAAGCTGATGCTGGAGCATCATTCATCTAAGGCAAAGAATATTTCTATGCCATCAACATGCAAGAGAGAGAGAATTTTACTTATAAAAAGAGGAATTCGCAACTGTGCTTGCAACTAACAAAACACTATTTGTTCCTTATTGATGCAATTTATAGTTGTAGTCAGGCACTGTGGCTCAAACGGCGATATAACGAAGATGGACTACAAGGCAGCTGCTCATTTGGAATTTAAGAGAGTATACACAGGCATGACTGTTATAGCAGGTAGCACTTAACCCTTTTAGGAGCCACTAGTGGCTGCAAACCTGAATGATTCATTCAGAAACACACTCTCTGATCTATGGAGAAAATAAAGACACAAGAAGCAAGCGTCTTTCTAATATAGTCCCCAGACACATGGGACACAAAATTAGATTTGAAAGCATAAGTAAATGAATATGAGATGAAAACAGATTGCAAGGAGATGTAAATAAAAAGTGTTTCATTAGTTTCACAACTTGATCAGGCATGTGTAGCTCATCCTACCTGAGACTCTGTACTGGTATGTGAAACAGGTACTGTTGAGAAGACAAGGCTCTGATTGGACCAGTTCTGGACAGGCCGCGTTCTCCACGGCGGGGAGGCGGAGGATTTGTCTGCTTCTGTTCCTCACACCGCCAGGGTCGCATTGCTGCACAACAACGACAGCACCAAAAAAAACATAGCTTAGTTTAAGAGACAACATTTGAAGGATGAAGCCAG
The DNA here is from genome assembly GCA_903067095.1 of Girardinus metallicus. NCBI lineage: Eukaryota > Metazoa > Chordata > Actinopteri > Cyprinodontiformes > Poeciliidae > Girardinus > Girardinus metallicus. The sequence continues at coordinate 10,457 of CAEGAE010059814.1, forward strand.
CTGAAATTAAACCTGGTCTCTGCCTGCAGATTTATCACAAGCTGGCTCGAATCTTGCAAAAATGCCTCAGAGAGTCACTTCAGAAATCTGAGTGACAGTGCTTTTTAAGTTTCTTAATATTCTCTAACCCTCCATTTCAGGAAATTCACTGCTGTTATGCTGGGATTAGTAGGTAATTTAGAAAACAGTGTGAAGGAACAAATGATAAATTCATCCTATCAAGATAACTGTACTTTACTGCCATAACTTTAATTTATTTCTATGGTAATTTGTCACAGACCTTAGGAGCAAATCCCCCTGATCCATCACTTCCTTACAGAGTCTGAATACATTTTCCTGCTGCCATTCTTTTGAAGAAGAAGTAATTTTCGAAGGACACAATATAATGAATGTTAATTTATTTGTTGTTGTGAGAATAATTTCAATACCCTTTCAAAATCTTGACAAGACTTTCTATTGTAACGATGTTCACATTTCACTCTGAGATATAAAATCTGAGAACAAATCTGAAAAGAAAAACAAACCATGTTGCTATCAAGACAAGTTGAATTGAAAGTTAATGACAAAGAGGCACTTGTAATGCTTAATATTCCAGAAAAGTGTAGTCAGTCTAAAGAACAAGCTACTTTCAGATGAAAAAGTAAATCTTTACCACATTAATCAAGTCATCATATTATAAAGTAAACGGTTTTAGTTATCCCAGCTGAGCTACGGTTCTAGTAGCTTCCTGAAGGTTGCTCAAAGTTTGTAAAGTAAAAACTTATATCTTTATATGCAAAAAAGTGATTAAAAGGTTTTATGCAGTTAACATCTTTTCTATACTGTAAAGCTCTTTTGTTTGTTTGTATTTTATTTAGCATAAATCCTGATTTAGTCCCAAAGCTAATAGCTAGTTCAAGACAAGCGAAGGCCAACCAGACTTCTACCATCTAAGACAACTCAAGTCTCATCAAGTCATTGTAGTTTAAGTGAGGAATAGTTTACAAACCGTTACAATTGTCAGTATACGACACATAAACTAATATTTTTGTACATGTAAAACTGAGGCTGGGGACAGTGTGGTAACATCAAACAGTTACTCTGAAAGTATGCAGTAAGATCACTGGGGCGCACCTTTTCCAAACTCTATTCACTCACTGGCTTCTGTGCAAATTCCAGATCCTCATTTCAAAATCCCTTATGATCCTTTGAAAGAATTAGACGAAAAGTAAGCAAATGCATCCTGCTAAGATATTTGTTTTTTGCATCCTACACTGCCTCTTCTTTACTTTGCATTTATGAGCAGCAAATTTATGTATAGAGAGATGTTGATGATGCATGTGATTAGACCACACCCAGGATACTCCTGAGCAACACTCTCTAAGACTGCACCAAGTTGCAGCTGTGTGCTACAAGAAGCACATATGGCAAACACAATGCTACCGCCGTGGCTATAAAGGATGAAGCAGACATTTTTGAGACCTTGTCACAATTTTCCCTCAGTACACAGAAAGTTTCTGAGCTGCCAGTATAAACTTCAGCAGCAATACGGAAAAAAACAAAACTCTTTCTCATACCTAATGGGGCCATCACATCATCATTAATAATTAAACTATCAGCTTTCACAGTCACATTATCACCAGAATAAAGATGAACAGATGAAAGGTTTTCTGCGCAGAAACTCGACCAGCCTTCTTTCTTCCCGCCATCCAGAAAGCCTGGCCATGACAAGAACAAATGCTCCATTCTTTTGTAAAACAAAAGTGAGTGAAGGACAACCCAATTGGTTGTAGTGAGATTGTTGCAGCGACATGGTATGCAGAGAAGCCACACTTATTCCTAAGGACGCCGTACCAACATGAAGTGCTCACAGCAGATGTTCTGCTGATGTTTGTAGGCTCCAGGTCACACTGCCATCAATGCCTCTATGTTCCTCTGTCCCCACCCAGGGCCCTGATACACTGGTACCATGAAAACACACCACCACAAAATCATTAACGATTAGTGCTTGTTCAAAATCCTTCACCCGTCACCCTCCATTAAAAGCAATAGGGAGCCTATTATGACCTTGTTAAAACACCTTACAAAGACCAGCTGGCTGACTTTCTACAGCACAGAGTAAATCCGATGTGTAGGGGTCTTAAAGCAGCGAGGGATTAGTTTAACACTTATGCATAAGCCCTACATAGAATTCTAACACACTCAAAATGTATTGGGACAGTGACTTAAAAGTGCAGTTGCATCAGTTTCTTGAGATTAGAAACTTCTATTAGACGACTACACTGTGAACATTTACTTTACAAACTTTGATGTGTAATTGTTAATATTTTTAAATCTAATTTACATCATTTAGAAAGTGCAAAGATTTTTTTATTTTTTTTACTTCAACTCTTATTCCAAACAGATAAAATCTCTTAATTGAATCTAGCTTGTTTGGATTGAACTGAACCTGCTATTTTTACTACATCTTTTGTTGTCAGATACCAAATTAAATACAAAGGCACATTTTTAGTGACATCTTATATTAGCACAATATATACCCATACTTATCTAAAAAAAAATATATATTCTCTAAATTATTGCAAGAAATCAGTTCTGAAGATTAATGGCATTTTATGGAAATACAAAGTCACTGATACTAATCTGAGATAAATCTCACAACCTGAGAACTTTGCAGCCAGATACATGTGAGGGTGATAATTACCTAGTGATAATTATCACAGCAGAGCACAGCCCTACCTTCAGGACAAAATAGCATGGTAGGATAAATTAAAGTCACATTAGTAGAACATGGAAGTCCTTTGCCAGAGGAAGAGGATATGTGGATTGAACCTGGGCTTCTGATTAAAGGGGAAAGTGATTAAAGCGTTTGCAGCAAACTGTATCTGTTCCTGTGCACCTGACTCACGACTAGATGCACCTCAGTCAATGTCAATGAGAACTCTTCTGTGTGGGTCTCATAAATCAGACAGAGTCATTGTTCTGTTTATGTGTTCACACTGTCATACAGCCTCAAACTCGCGCATTTATTTTCTCTATATGTGGTGTTTCCTGTAATGTTTAGTAAGAAGGTGTCACAAATCCGTCCTCAGCCATTAAATAATTGAAACAAGGTTATAAATAAGACTATATAAAGCTACTCGTACACCAAAATCAATACAGCTACAAATAAAAAAATATTATTTTACCATCATAATGGTAATATATATATATATATATATATATATGTTTTTTTACTCGATCAAATTAGCATCTCTCGCTGTCCCTGCTAAGGACAAACTAAACAATCTGCTCAAGCAAAGTAATGCTATATTGTTCACTTCCTGCTAAATATATTGCCTGTTGTATTAAGATGTGCAACATAAACATTAAAACCAAAAGTATATAAATTACTGTACACATGGTTTCTTTTAAACTGGTATACATTTTTAAAAAATTCCCTAACAAAACTATTAGAAGGGAAAATGAAATGAGCCCCGTTCTAAAACCAATAGCTATCTATTATGTGGACAGCGGCAACTTACAAATGATCCTTTAACAAAATGCTAACATACGTAGTGCTAAATGTGCTCAAGTATCTAATAATTCTGTCTTTTAATAAGAATGTTTGTCTTCTAACCTAGCTCTTGGTTAAAAAAAAAAATACCGTTTTCCTCTGATACTCTGATGCGTAACTTGACTGAGACAGCTGGTTGTTTGGTCGACAGCATTATGAGGGCTTTAAACTCTTTACAAAGGCTTGATTCAGGCCAAGTAATGGCTGAGAGCTGGGGTTCCTTCAGGCAGCTCAGATTGTGCTAATTATTTTTTTATATTTTCTGCTAAAACTGCTGCAGCTTAACAGGGAGAAATCACACATGCATCCACTAACAGAGAGACTGTAAAACTGAAAACGCATCCACAAACTGAACCGGAGGGGAGAATTTACATAACCAAAAACCTTTTAAAGAAAGGTTTTTTGGTTATGAAATTCTTTTTTGGTATGTTGCTAACCTGTGAGATTAATCATTTATTCAGACAAGCTAACAGCTATAATTCCCTGCTGCTTGTTGTTCTGTGTTCCCCCCCCACCCCGCTGTGTAAAGAGGAAAAACGGTAAGCGTAACTTCTGTTTAAAGAACAGCAGAGCCCATATCTGCTCTGACTCTTTCACTGGTTCAGTCTATCATAAAGCTCTCCTGTAAGCTTGATATTCTCAGACGTGGTTGTGTGGGGGCGGCGTGTAGTTCTGCGATCCCTGATCGAGAGAAGTGAAATTCTAAACAGATCAATTTGAGATCTCATGAATGTTGTGGTTTTCAGTCGGAACTTATTTACTAAACTTGAGTACAAAACAGACGGTATACATATCAGCCTTGCATATTAGGGCCTCCAGTTCATACTTGTCAGTAAACACAGGAGGTTGAATTTGATCCTGGATTTTTTTTTTTTTTTTTTTTTTTTTTGTAATTTGCCTGCCCTAATAATATGGTAATATGTTGTTATTATTTGGTAACTATTTTAATACATCAATGTGGTTGTACAGTCTTTAGATAATAGGAAACTATTCCAATTTTGATGGACTGGTAAGAAAACACTAAATGATTTTAAAAAAGTTTAAACCGTAGATAAAAAGTTGTGACCATTTTGAAGTTAAGTAAGAATTTATAAAAGGTGTTTGTACTTTTATTTTTCGGATGTATTCAAATTTTGTCTCGTTTTTCTTTTCAGTGGCCTGTTAACTAGTTTTAGCAAATTTAGATGAATTCTTAATTGATTGTCTTTTCTGATGTACTGCCTTTTTATCTCTTATAAAATTTTTTATATATATTATCAGGACCTCCAAAACTGCACTTTTGACCGCTGTCACTGGGACCAGTTTTAAAATAGATTGTAGTAATCAAACAATACTACTTCTTCATACAATAAAAAGACCAAAATTATTACATTTATTCCTGAAATACTTTCTAGTCAGCCCTGCAGACATATAACACCAAAGTGACTTATCTGATTTGTCGTAATGGTTTTAAAAACATTTGTCCAACTTTAACATTTAGTTTCGCGTCGTAATATTGTGCAGGAATATTACAAAGGAATGTAAAAGTTGAGTTTCCCCAAACATGTTGCCTCTGACTGTTTTCCTTGGCTGTGCTGTAATTGTATCAGACTGGTACTCAACCATAAATGCTTCATTTGTGTAACTATGAAAACTGAGCCAGACTAAACAACCCTCATGTCTACATTGTAATTGTACTTTAACAGCGCTTTAGAAAGGTAAATGAGGCGGATTTCTGAGACAGGAGTCGAACATTTTCCCAGTGCTGTTAAGATGCATTGTATGGTATTGCCAGTGTGACTTATTCCACTAAAACCAATAAACAGAGCAGCAACAATTAGATTAGTAGACTAATTGATGTCTTTCTCCTTGTTTATTGTACAATAATTCCTAAGCGTTGTGCTTGTGTATCTACTGCATTTTGTTCATGTTTTTGACGAGTACAATGTTTTTCTTTTACTTCCAGAAGGTTTTTTTCTATTAACTTTTACAGTAAAAAGTACCTTTCCACAGCACTACTTTAACCATTTTTATTTTTTTACACAAGGACCTGGAAGTGTTAGTCTTAAGATAGGATGTGGAGCTACATCCTCAGGTTGTTGCATTCAGCCATCCTACTTGATCAACAATATTTATGTCTATGTGCTTTTTATAGTTGGACATTTTTGGAGGGATATTAAGTAATGGAGCAAAAGTAAATTTGTCTTAGTTATTAGGCCGGACAACTTATGGGAAACAAATTTTATGCATCTCATAATATCAATTCTTTAAGGAGGAAACTAATAAAATTGCTGAGAGGTCAAAATCAAGCACCCCCTGATCATGTTGTATATATTTTAGTTCATTTTACTGTGACCCCAGTCGGGGTAAACAATTTGATTTCTTTGACAGTCAGTATTGGAATATTTGATGACTAATGCTTCTGCTTCTTTACAGCCCAATCTGTTAAAAGGATGAAACGATTTGCTGTTAGTCACTTATTTCCTGCAATTTTGATTTGCAAATTTTCATTTTTTATTTTTTAAAAAGAGGAAAACACAAAGGTTCAGAAAAGTACTTCAGCTCTGCAGCCACATGCACTGTAATAGCCTTTCATGTTACGAGTTCTGCAGGTCTATAATTAGCCGGGTTTTTGGGTCGGCTGCAGTGTTGCTACTGAACCAGCCACTTTGCCAGACTCTTCATTATGCAAAACGTGTTTTGTGCGCATTGGTCTAATTGATTCTGAATGAATCATGGATTATTGATGAGCAAACTAGTCCATCCCTCTCCGCCTCTGTTTCCCTCTATGTATGCAGGAAAGAAATCCATGCTTTTTCCTTTGTTTCTTTCATTTTTTTTTTTTTTATTATTTTGCCTTTTATCCCATCTGTGCATCAAGTGCAATGAAGTGGTTTGTCACAGGAAGACATCGCAAGAGTTACTCCTTGATGGCCACAGAAAGGAACTAACACCTTGGTCAATAAACCTGTAATCCCTCAAACCAAATCTCCTTTGCCCTAAGTCTCTTTACCTGCAGAGACCCTGCAGTTTGCATTTAAACAAGAATGAACGTCTGGGTTGTAGTTAAGAGTCAAGCTACCCAATGCTCATTTAACCTCTGTGTTTTTTTTAGGTTATGATTAAAGCTTTATTAAAATTGCATGATGATGTGTAATGAATCACTCTTGGTGCTCTTCCCTTGTAAGAGTTGTCCTTGTAGAAATGTAGCATATTGTATCTTACTGAGCTCTACAGCAGGGAGAAAAAATAACAAACCTAAGGACTTTTACCTGTTCAGATCAATAAAGTATCACATTGCCACTATGACAGGGCAGCGACGACAAAAAGACACCCAAATGCGATACTAGCGTTGCTGTGCGGCACGGGTCGAGCTACTCCAAAAATTCCCTCTCTTGAACCGGCTGCGCTCAGCCAATGTGAAGCAGTTTCAGAGGAAAACCGTGTTCACGTCAACCATTGATCTCTGCGCTGACTCCGCTCTCCCGTTAGGGTGTCAAATGCTAAGGCGCTCTCCTGGTTAATCCCATCTCACTTCTTTCTCCTTGTCGCTCTTAAAATACCTCAACTTGAGTGTGGCAAGCCCTTCCTCTTTGTTACAGCACAGAGTTAAGCTGATACGACAACTTCTTTACTCGGTTCTTGTTGATTTGAACTGCTTTACATTGGTTCAAACTTTACTTGATTGTGGATCATTGAGTAAAATAGATCAAAAGACTGTTCAGCTGGAGTGGGGAGCTGATGTCTTGAAGTAAAATGTCCTTCTTTAGATGTGACTGATAGAAACGTTCAACTTTGTTGCAGTTTTGGCAAATAGAAATTTGCTTTGGCATTCCTTGGAGCAGCGATCGATGTTGGATTTCTTACTTGGCTTCGGGAATGCATCCCATCAATTCTACCACTTTAGTAAAGGCTTTTCTCATTGGCTTCCACAAAAGTGTTTGGTCTCACTCTGCCAATTATCCGACTACCTTAGTTGACACTGCAGTTTAATGTAATGGGGGTGCTGCTAGTGTGAAGGTTGAACATGAGCCAGAATTTCACAAAGACGTTATTTCTGTCGAGAGCCTCGGTCTTGCTCCTTAAGATTGGGTACAGTAGATGTACTTGGCTTTGAAAAACCATCGATACATAACCCCTTAACTGTAACCCCAAATACAACTACCTAGAAGTCAATGGGTTCATGGGGACACTGGTGTCCTCGTGACAGTTGACAGGTTTTAAGCAGTTGAATTTGTTGAAATGTATTGAAAGACACATTAAGGCATTTCAGATTAATTGATAGCAAACTCTGCATAGCAGAAGTCTTTAAGGTTTCCAGTGCAAAATGCCAAAGGGCTGGAATGATCATCACCTTTCAGCACAAACCTGTTAGAACCTGTCTGAATACAAAGTATCTTATCAGCAGTGCTTTCCAACAAAGATACTATTAGTATTAATGTACCATATCCATCTTATAAATGCATTCAGAACTGTGAGCAATTTTTATTTTTTTTTTATTTTATTTTTTATAAGAAGTTGCACACAGGATCAACGTTAACAGTTAATGTTTTCAAAAACAATGAGTGTGTAGTTTCACGTGGCTGTGGCTTCGAAGTCATGTATCGTTTTGGGTTTTTCCAGACAAAACTGTGGCGAAAGCCGTTTACTTGCTGCTTCTTGTTGCAAAACGGCAAAGAATTTTGCTATACTTGCACAACTTAATGACTATTTGAAAATTGTATTTTCTGAAAACAAAAGGCTTGTAAAGTTTGCCTGGAGCCCTCCCATAAGGCTGAGATAGATGTTAGAAAATATTTGACTGTTTGAGTGCTTGTCGTGTATGCAAAATATTCCAAAGCAGATGGCAGTTGTGTAGCAGTATTACAGAAAAGGGACATTGCCTATTCACGTTGCACTGAGCTGGCACAATAACCTTGATGTAGTATATCTATAGGATGTGCTAATAATGACACATTCATTGAGTTAATTTAAGTAAACTGCAGGGTAAAGATGACGTAGTGTGGTAAACACATTATTTGCATTCTCATCAGACTTGTTGGTGCTACTCTTATGAAAAGCATGTGCCTCGATTGTGTGTGATGATGTTTTTCTGATGCACAATTGCACCAAAAATGTACATTTGCATGTAGAAAAAAGTGAAATACTACACACAGATGCTAGGGAATAATAAAGCTGTTGTAGTGATTATTTGTTGATTAAAAAGTAAAGTTTATATTTCTCTGCCTAGGTGACTAATAAAGTGACTAACTCGAATTTGAGTTTCATGTTTCTGTGGTTCTAACAGTGAAGTGAGGATGACGGAGTACCCTCAGGAAACCTAATTAGAGCAGAAGCGAACTATCTGAAACTGAAGAAATAACCTTTCACACTACATTCACACCATCCAAAGCATTGCTCTCTGTTTGACTTTAGTTTGTACTCTATTATAGGTTCCAAATCTATTAAATGTTTTGAACTGTATACCCCATCTTTTTTTATTTTTAACAGGAAATATTACCAGCCTTTTCATCAATCTTTGGTATGCAGCAAAGGTTCCCCTTTTGTTGCATGGTTCAGTGTACCAGGGCTTAGCAAATGAACTGTAAAATCAGCAGTGCATGTGGTTGCATCAACATCAACTAGGCTAACCACCTTAATTAAATCTGAGGTTTTTGCATCTTGAACACCAAGTGAAGAAACAAGAAATGTATAAAATGAAAGCGTACTGTTTGAACTATAAGCTTAACTTTCAGTATTATTTTGGCTAACTTTTTTTCTTTCTTTCTTTCTTTCTCAGGGAAATGAAGCCAGTTACCCCCTGGAGATGTGCTCACATTGTAAGTACTTTTAATCTTTGCCTCAGCTTGACTTATCATTTATAATAATATTTACAGCTTCCGTTGTTTTTATCTGAAGGGCTGATTGACAAGATTACAAATAGTTTGGTTTTTCCGGGACAAAGGGAAAATTTTTAAGAAGAATACTTAATATATTCACATGTATTTAGTTTTAGTACAGTTCCTTCATTACTTGACCAGCTTACCGCTTCTTTACCTTTTAAGCCGTCAGTTCCTCTGCATGACAGATTGACCTCAACATTTGTATCAAGGTCAACATAACAATATTAATATCAGATATTGACATCTGCCCAAATGCTCATTTCGATGCGTCTGTGTCACTTCGGGTATTATTAGCATAGCGAGCCTGAATGCAGGGTGTTTAAAGAATGAGCTGATGTTTATTACAGTACAAGCAGTTCTTTGTGTGTGCGCATTTCGTGATCTTATGATCTGTGTAGCTGTGATTGACTTAGTTTTCTTTTAGAGTAGTCTATTCAGTAAATGTTAATTTCTTCAAAAATATCGTGGTTTTTAAAAAACCCCAAAACACAAATCAACCCTCAAATATGAATTAGTACTGAAATTTTCCATCATGCTAAATCTCTTCTGGTTTAGATGTGGAAGGCGCCCTTCCTGTCTTTGCCTACTCCAGTTGTTATGTAACTTCACACAGCAGACTGACACTTTGCTCAGTATCTGCAGAGCACACAAGCTAATATAATATTGTTTTATTGTTGATCGTCGTGGATCCAGATGATGATGTGCATTTTGCCACCATGTTAAAAGCGAAGTTTTTTTTTTTTTTTTGCTTTTGTTTTTTGATATATTGAAGCACAAACTTGTTGAGTAAAGCTGGGAAAATTAAATACATTTATTCTTTTGCTGAACCTTTACCTCCTAAGTATATAATTGGCAAATTATACCGATTTCTTGTAATGGAATTGTTATAGTTGGCAATAAATCAACATTAATTGATTTATTATTGTTTGTAATCAATCAAGAAGAATTTTCTAAATTGAAACTATTCAATGCCTTCATGATGACAGTGGTTTTTGCGCCTCACCCATGAGCAAACATCTCCCATTCACTTGAATTCTCCAAAGCTGCCACAGAGCATCACAGAGCTATCACCATGCTTCACTGTAGGCATTAAGTCTTGCTACAGAACTAATCAGTCAGTGTTTCAACTATCCACTTCCTCTTCCTCTTTCTGCCACTTCCAGGTAACTCTTTAGGGAATTTTCAGGGACTTTTTGAATCATTTTCCTTGTTTTGGCAATGTAATGGCGTCCTGAACTTTTTGGACAATTTTTTTGACCACATTCCTAACATGCGGTGAAATGTTGCAGTCAAGAGTCCAGGCATCTGAGGGGATCTTCCTTCAAGCAGTGCTGAAACAATTCATTTGTAATTGTGTGCTCTTATGAGGAAATCTGTTCAGGGAGTTGAATAATTATGAGGCTGTTGAAAATACAAGTTTGTGTTGAGTATGGATAAAATCCTTCTATTTGCTTTTTTTCCCCCTTGGGTAATTTGCTTATTGCCCAATATTGAATTTGCACATGGGTTTGGATTCATCTGTAATACCTCTGTTTTTGTTAAAGCATCCTCTTTGTGCTGCAGAATACACTCTTTACAGTTGGTAATAACCAGCTTAAAGGCTCCACTGCTACATGGGTTTTAATGAGCATGCAGATGGTGGCTGGTGCCTATGCAGTGTAGGTGGTCTTTGGGGACTGCGACACGGTATAGATTGACCTCATCAGTCGTTCACACTGTCAGTAATTTTTACATCGGGGCTTTGAACATAGCTGCAGAGACGGTTTTAAAAGACATGTAGGAGGCAGAGGTGTGGAAAAACATCCTATATTCTCTCAAATGGGAATCTTATGCTATAATATTGATCAGAACAAAGGAGCTAAATTTTATTATTTTTTTGTTATGATGAAGTTTTTGGATCCGTATACTTAAATTTAGAAAAAAAAAATTCTAAATTTCCTGTAGCTTTGGGATTTATAAAACACCAAATCAACTTCCATTATAGACTTATATGATGCCACATGCTGTGCAGAATTATTCATACCACCTTTTTGAAAATCTACATTTTATCTGTGAAGGTTTCAGAGTATTGGAGAACTTTTATTAAGAAACAAATATTGATTATGAAGAACCAAGCAACACACAGAAAGGTCTGAGGTGAAACTGTTGAGAAATTTAACGCAAATGATGATTTTATTAATCAATTAATCTATTGATTATTCTGACAATTGCGAATGCAAATAAAATATTGCTGTGTAATTTAATCTAGTAAAAGAGACATGTGAAAGAGAAAATGCTAGTTTGGTTACTTCAATACGAAACATCAATCTTAGTCTTGAGTTTGAAGTATGAAAAACCCTTTTTTAAATGTAAAAACAAATGAGAAATAAAAAAGATTTATGTTAACTTAAAAAGCTAATTTAAGTTGAGGCATTAATAAAATCTGCCTTTTATATTACACTTCACTTGAAGTCTCAAGTTTGATGTATGAAAATATCTTTTTTTTAAATAAAATACATCATGTTTAAGAACCGATAATCAAATTTTAATTTTTTCACTTCCTTATTATTGTTGACCACAAGTACATGGAATGTTAAATCAAATTATGTTTCCTTGCAACGAACTAATTTCTGCACTAACAACCACGGATGTTTTTTTTTGTTTTTTTGTTTTTTTTTCCCCAAAGAGAATCAAAATATCATCTGTGAGCAGCCAGGATGAGCTCAATGCATGTAGTGGATGTTTCCTTCTGAGGTGTTTCACAACATGCTATTGTGAAACTTCAATTCTGTTTTGCACTACTCACCCTGAACTGTGTTATTCTTTTATTTGGTTTCAAGTGATTCCACACTTTTATCATTTTTTGTCTTTCTTGGCGATGCTTCTGTCACTCGCCGTCTCCCTGCAAACCTGTTAACAGCGCTTAGCATTTCCTCCATAGCAGATTGGGATAACCCATCAGAGTTGATGGGAAGATGGATGAAGCTAAAGATCGGTTAATACAAATCTTAAATTCATCGAAAATTAAGGCCTTGAAATGTCTTAAAATCATTGAAAAATGCAGGTTGGCCTTAAATATATTAACAGGTCTTAAATTTAGTTTGGCAGGACTATTTAATCGTGTATATTCAATGTATTCCTGTCAAGCGGGACTTTTCTGTCAAGCGAATGTTTTGGTCACATGCAAACATCTTCATTGCAATGCATGACTCACTGCTTGCATACCCTTGCTAGCTAACTAGCAAGCCAGCACTCTTGTGTCTGTCTTGGGTAAGTGCAAATTTATCGCCAATTGGTTGGACAAATTTTGTACATTTCTTTTGAGATGTATAGGTCTTAAATTCCATCCATAATGGCTTTTAAAAAGTCTTAAATTTGACTTGGTGAAACCTGCAGAAACCACAGTCCTGATAGAAAACCTGTTGGCAGCCATAAAAGACTTGAAACTTTGCTAATGGTTTACCTTCAAGCAGGACAGTGATACAAAACACACAACCTGAGCTACAGTGGAGATCAAGGCGGATCAGTGTGTAAGAAGGTTCCAGTCAAAGTCTAGTCATAAATCCCATGTTGCTGTCTCAAAGTTTAACGAGTAATATGTTTAGTCTCTGGATGCTCTCTTAGCAACATCAGCACATAGTTCTACAGAGTGTGCTTCGGGGGCCGAAAGCAAATTCACACAAACATTTACTTGATACATTCGAAAGCCACTCATTTTGTTTTCCTTCTGCTTCGCGTCAATGCTCTTTGTGTTGGTCCATCACGTCATATACAAATAAAATCTGTTAAAGTTTTTACATTGCAGAATGTGCAAATGTTGGAAAAATTGACACTTTTTCGTAACTTTTTGAGAGTGATATGTCTTGGTAAAGTGAGCAGGGCTGTGAAGAGGACAACACTCTAGCTTGTCCATACTTAGTGGGGGACAGGACAGGACCTTGGCCGGCCTGGCCTTCCAGGCATCCCTCCGGATTAGGCCGCCACAGAGAGGGTGGGGGGGGGGGATTCAAACGAGGCATGACTGAACACTCAACCAATTCTGCTTTGAAGTTTTATTTTTTATTACGTGTATTCTTGTCACTCGCCATGAGCTTTGCTGTAACTCCAGCAACTAGCCGTGCGCCATGACTTCTTGTTCTTAAATGTTCTGTATGAGCCTGGAAATACAGTTACCCCCAAGTTTAGCAAATGAAATACAAACACCAAATTTTAACATCTTCCTATTAAGAGGGTGATTATGGATATCTTTGAGTGTCAAACTAAACAGGTAAATACTGAATATTATTGTGGATCTTTTTCTAATCTTTCATGTTTCTTGGAAATTCTTATAGAGATGGGTGATATAAGCTTGATGTTTTATCACAATATTTTGTGGTACTATTGAGGTAACATTAAGTGACAATAACTATACATTACTACTTTTTTAGGTAAGTGTGACTGCAAGACACAGCAGTTGTAGTCCTATAAACACAAATACTAATCTTGAAAGATATACCCACTAGTCGCTTATAGAAGTGATTTGTGTCACTAAGCTTCACAAAGTAGCTGTATTTTCACATTTATTGGTATTTACTGATGCTTTTCATGAACAAACGTTGGAGAAAATAGTAAAACTATCGATCATGATAAAGTGGACACAGTTTTGGGGGTTCAAAACATCATTAATTGGAATTTGTGTCATCAAAATGTATCGTGACAAATGATAAACGATACAATAACCCTTATATCCTTGTCTTTATTTTGACCGTCTTGGTTGCCTCTCTAATCAACAGCTCTTCTCTACCGCTCAGACAGGCGGGCCCTGACTGTGAACTCCAACAAGTTGGAGAAATCCATCCTCCTGCAGGTCACCGCTCTTAAAATGACGTTCACCTATTAATTCTCGCCATCAGTCACTTCCTCCTCAGCTCTGTGCATTGATGTCCACCAGATAAACGTGAATATCTTCTTTGCGCTTCACCTCGATTTGACTGATTTATGTAAAAAGTGGGAGGAGGGGAGCTTTGAAGTCCCGCTTTTGGCGGCGCAGTACTTGTGGCCTTACTGACAGAATTTAATAGCGCACTAGTAATAACATGCATATTTTGGCATAAAAGACGCACCTCCACACATTTCCAGCACACACTTTGCTTAAAAGCATGCCCACTCACAAATGCACAGTGCTTTGAGAGAAACGCAGCAGCGCGCTTCAGAACCACTGCAGCTTGGGCTGCGGCCATCCAAAATAAAAATAAAACAGCGGGCAGCTTGTTGGAGTTCCTTGTTGCTAGGGGTTTCCCTGCGGGCGGGTGGGGGTGAGCCGCTGACTGAGGGGGGGGTGGAGAGTTGGGGGTTTTCTGGTGATGGAACTGCTATAAATACACGCCATCAATGTTGTGCCCTGCTGTGTCCTCAGTTCGGCCCGAGCAAGTAAACTGCATGTTATCAGGGCAGTCGGCACAATCAGCCTAATGCACAAAGTGCCGGACCTGTAGTATACAATCCAGGTTATACAGCCTGGTGTCACCGCTGGCCTGTGTGAGATAAGACTTAGTTAATGTGGCAGGGTGTGCGCTTGTGTGTCAGTTGCTTTATTTAGCCTCAGAAATGGCCTGATTCTGAAATCCAGGGTCTGGTCAGTTCAAGCCAACTTAAGCCAGTCGTTTGGTTTGAATTTGAACTCTTCTCACCAAGTTATACAATGGAGTATTAGGTCCCGGCTACAAGAATTCTTTTGTTTTTTTTTTAATAATGAGAAGGTAGTCGTGATACCAAAACAAAAACATATCTTTAATAGATGACATCTTACAATTATGAGACATCATTTGAGTAAGAAAAAAGCTTGGGTAATTTTTTGTTTTTGTGTCGGCGTTCTCATAAATTTGCTACATCCTTCTAATATTGCAACTTTATTCTGGGGATATTAAGTTGTAGTATTTGTATTATTTCTACTTTGATTCTCTCTATTTTATTCTCGCATTACTACAACTGTATGTTTCTAATATAATGACTTTATTATTGTAACAAAAAAAAGAAAAAAAAATCGTTGTAAAATGTGCTTGTCTAGCGCGACGGGCGTGCTGACATCACTCTGAACTATGGAAACGTAAGGAGTGCATTGGTGAAAAAAATTCAGATTTTCCAAATATTAAATATTTAAAAGACAAAAATTAGATTAATAAATAAAATAGATATACTATCCAGCCCTATGTCAGTTTAAAACCTAGAAATAAATAGCTAGTGGTGCTTTTCTTTCTTCATTTATTGTAAAAAAAAAAAATTTTATGAATTAGATGATGTGATCTTACAGTTTAAAAATTTAATTTATTAAGGTGTTTTATATAGATTTATATAAAAACGAGTTGTTTTGTGTAAGCAACATTAGACGTTTAGACGTTTCTGTCCTTGGATTCTGTCAACCTGGAGATAAATGCTGTGTTTTAAAGGTCAAAGGGCATTCTCATATCCTTTTTCAGCCTCTAGTTCCTTTTAGATCAGAGTTATAATAGGACATTTTTAAGTTTAGATGCCAAACGAAGCATCCAAACTCCAATTTTTTGTGAACTTCTACAAACAACATGAAGGTATTTATTATTATAGATTCAGTTTTAGCTAAAATCTGATTTTCAAACATACACATAATAAAACCCAACTAAAAGGAGAGTTTGGGCTGTGAAAGAAAAAAAAATCTAGTCTGTAATTTGAACATGGTCAATTTTGACAAGTATGTTGTTTATATTACATCCTGCCTCTGTGTCCTTCAGTATGATTGCTACACCCTCGTTTACTCAACCCAACCCCATTATGCTAATTGGCTCAGTGTCATGTGTCAAACCCATGTAATTACTGGGCTGTGCATGTAACCTTCTCATGTTTACCCACCGTCATGCCTCATCTCGGCTGCCCGGACAGCCTCGCAGAACGAGGCTGTTATTTTCAGTCACCCTGCAGCTTCCATGTTGCCTCCTCTTTCCAAGGCCCGTCTCGATTCAGGCCGGCTGGCCGCTAATGGAGTCACATGTCTCCATCAATGTGCAGGGTGAACTGTTTAAGGGCTTAGCATGCTTAGGAGGACGCAATCATTAATGACACTTTTGGGAACAACGAGGTTTTTTTTTTTTTTTTATTATAATTACTCAAACAGAGAGTGGAAACGGATAGATTGTCTGGGTTCTGCTTTGTAGCTGCTGGGCCTCGGATAGCTCGGCTATTTCAGGGTTATCTTGCTGATTCGGTATGTAAATTAACAGCCAGGCTTCCAGACGACTTGCAGGGGTCTTCGTTGTGTTACCGTCGCTTTTGTAACAATATAATAATTCAGTAAAAAAATCAGTCTGAGAGGCCGGCGCCATCTACATTTATATACGTGTTTTCATGCATTCCTCTTCTGAACAATTGTTTAAGTGTTCCTTTTCAGTGTGTGTCTGCGTGTAAATGTGTGTGGATGTGGGCTACCTTGGGGGCTAATGGGTTCCCGTTGCCTAGTAACACTGTTGTGGGTGCATACAGCATTTATGAAAGCGTGTGTGTGTGTGCGTGCGCGCGCGCTCAGTGGTAGACTATATGAGATTATCATAATCATCTCACAGTTACATCGGGTGTCCCTCAGAGCTGCTCATTAGCATGGCGGTGTGAGGAGCCTCTGATGATGCAAACCGTTCCCATTTCTTCTCCTCGCACTAAATGAAATCACAGCTTTAAACGCATCATTGTAGCATGTTTCACAACAGATGAAGCTTTAAAGACACTTTATAATGCAAGATATCTTAACATACGTGTCTTTTTATGTTTCTACATTTGACAGCTTATACATGTCGAAGCGTCACAATGCCGTTGTGCGTGGCTGAAGTGTGAATTCTTACGCTGAGGTGAAAATCACATCCGTCTTTCTCCTCAGGTTTATGTAGGAGGTTTGCGATCAACGGTGGGGTCCATTTTGCCTCTCGTTTCTCAGTAAAAACCAAGGAAACGAGGCGACAGCAGACCACGAATGCATACTACTGTATTAGTCACTTTCTTCTTAACCCCCTCCTGCTTTGTGATTTTCTTTTTTCTTTTTTTCTGTAGCAGGTGTTGCAACAAAAAAAAAAAAAATCACAGAACATCTCCTACCTTTCTTGGCTCTCACATCTAGTTGTCACCTTTTCATCAGACTTTTCTGCAGGAACGCAGCTGTCTGTAAAATTCAGACTGCACTTTTTTTTTTTTTTGTCGTCGTTACTAGAGGTTATTTGAAGCTTTGACTTTTTTTGTAGGATTTTCTCTGCATTCAGCAGGAGTGCCGCCTTACCTCTAACCCTGACAATAGAAAGACTTTGAGCTTACGTTGATCACACAGTAGGAAGAACTTGCATAAGTGCATCATGTGGTTGTAGTCGAATCAGACATGCTCATGTTTTCCTCTCTTGGCCATCAGCTATGACGCAGTTCTGATATATTTGCCACTTTCTTTTTCCTTTTATAGTATATTGTTGAATTGCTAACTGTAAAGTATGAACTAATACCGTATATGTAAGCCATTTTAACACTGCTTTTCTCCAATGGGGATTTTGCTTATATAAGGCCTAAATACTTAAAATGCAAATACAAAACGGTTCATGGAGACCCAGTGATGACAAATTAATTATGTAAAGAAATAAAAATAAAAGCGTGTAATGGCGATCGTCCTCTGACTGAATGAGTTTTAGTTCTGTAGTTCTCTTTGCACACTTGTATTCAGTTACTTAAGCTCATGCCAGTTTTGTGGTCTAATTGGCTTCCTGTTGAAGACGTTGGTGACCAGATTGTAAATTATTCTCCGTGCCATTTTTATTTATTTATTTTTTTTTCTCTTTTTAGACAGAGAGGTTTCGTAGCAAAAGAAATAAAAAGCTGCATTTTCTTTTTAAAAATGCATCTCGGGTAGACAAAATACCGAGAAGTGCTATTTGACATGTTATTGGCTGCTGAATCCAGGGGCGCCATTTATTTTACTTGGCACTGATTGGCTGTACCCAAAAGAGCAGAGATAAGGAAGGCACTAGATGTTGTCTTTTGTGGCAGTGCTATGACGATTTCCTCTGGGCATATTAAATCCTTTTAAGCTATTTGGTGTTTATTAAAATAAGCGTTCTTAAACGGCGTCTCCTGTATTAGCAGATTCTGGCTATTTGCAGGCGGTTGCGGTTTCTAACCTTGATTGATCTGGTTTCAGGTCAGTTGGATTGTGAAAAAGCTGAAGAGTGAGCTTAGCTCAAGTTTTCTGGGTGTTTTTAGTAAAGAGTTTTTGTTCTCATTAGGTGTTGAAGATGCTAACGGCACTGCAGAGGGAGAAAAACTTGAAACCCTGCTTTTGCAGTACCTGAATGAAACGGCATGTCTGTCAATAATCCTAACAACTCACCTGCATTCTTCACGACTTTGACACCAAATCACAAACCCCGGATTTCTCTATTATCACGACTTTATTTCCTTCCAATCGCTGTTGCTGTTCTCAGCCTAAAGAGGCTCAGAGCCTTTGAGCGGCTCCACCTGTGGCTGGAGTGACTCCAGATCTTCTATTTGTGCCTCATGCCTCTACATCAGTTTTTGCACGATGACTGTTACACAGAAAATATTTCTTAAGTTCACTGGTAAAAGCCAGCCTTTTCAAAAACTAAAATAAATGGCCCCATTTGCCAAGTTTCTCATGGTGTTTTAATATTGTGCTAAGCTAACTCAGTTTAGCACAAAGCATCTTCATGCTGTCCTACATTCATGGCCCCACCAGATCATGATCAGATTTTCCTCTTATCTTTGGTCTTCCTCTATCACATTCATGTGAACAAAAATCAATAACATGACAGGTGAAATGTGTAGTTATAGAATATAAATCAAGCAGCCCGACACAAGGCTGAAACGATTAATTGTGATTAATCGATTATTGGAACGATTGTCAACTAATCTAGCGTTAAATACACAAATCTGCAAAAAACGTGCCAATTTTTTATTTGATTGATTGATCGCCTGATTAATCGAGAGAATAATCGATTACTAAAATAATCGTCCTAGTCAGATTTTACCGCCACATTTTTGCAGTGGTCATTCGAGGGATCTTTTCAGTCCTATTAATACCAAAATAAGAAGCCAGCGCCTCTTCCTGAAAACTTTGTGGTGTCGTAAACGCACCATACTGTGGTCCAGTGCCGTGATTATGCGTTCCTCTTGGCTGCGCTGGCTGCCACGTGGTTCCCTGATGTTGGCAGACATGAGACTCGTTGGATTGAGACTGAGAAGGAGACTCGGGCTGCGAGAAGGCAGTCGTCTTTGCTGCCATGAATAATACATGTACCTACACTCTTGGCAGCTTCTGACATCAATAAGGGATCTGGCCGCTGTGCTCAGATGTTCTCCGCTCAATAGCTGTATCAAAATTTGCATCAAACATGTCGTAGCTCTTTATTTTTTTCTTTTCTACCTCATGGTGTGCTTCAGTACATCTCTGAGCTGATGGTGTTGCACTAAAAGAAAGCGATTAGATTTAAAAGACCTACTTTGTGGGTGTATTTGATTTTCATATTCATTTATTGTACCAACTAACCTAAAGGTTTTAGTTACTGTTGATTTATTAACTTTAAAAACAAAATAGTGGTAGTCTTTAGTAACATGTAGCCTAAGTTATTTTAAGGGAGGAGGAACCGTTTTTATCTTTTCAGAAACATTTTTTTAAATTCCTGCATTGTTCTCACATTACGGTTAGATTTACCACAAAAAATACGGAATACTAGCATACAACATAGAAAAGAAAATTTCAATTAACATTTAAATAAAAAGAAAAAGCTCTGGAAAAACTCAAATTCTCAGAAGAACACTTATCAGCCGAATTCTGCTTTATGTTAAGCCAGTCATACCTTTGGAAAGCGTGGGTTTAATTCTTATTAATCGAAGATTCACATTAAAATAGCAAAAGACAATAAGGTAGCCATGCTGTGTGCAAGGCTGAAAACAATCAGATTAATCGTGATTAACTGTCATCAGCTAACTTGGTAATCAAATAATTAACGAGACCACAGAGACCAACGAAGTACATTTGCAGACAGAACAGACCGAGAAGTAATTAAGCAAAAACAGTAAAAGTAAATACTCTTTCCATTTAAGAGAATTAAAAACAACCTTCGTCATCTATGAACCAATGTTCAACCCAGAACTCAAGTGGCATAATTTTAGCTTTCCCTGGTACAAATTCTGTAAATAAAACCGGCTTTCAAGCACCTTTTGCTATCCAATCAGTTAATCCCAAAACATAATCAGCAGATCATTACTACACTTTATTAAGTCAAGCAGAAAGGGCCGGGCAGAATTAAATTTTAGGCGATAACCGGTTTATTTTCTTATTTTAAAAAAGGAATTGAATTTTGTTTTGTGTTCGTGTATTTCTAAATGATTAAATGACGAGTGTGCCAAATTGATTTATCTGATGAATCGTCAGAATAATAGCAGAATCTGTTACTCAGTTAATCGATAGCTGCAGCTCTGGTCACTTTATCTACGCTACATATTATATATATATA